>JAGVVM010010886.1:0-21236 GCA_019149425.1 Psidium friedrichsthalianum
CCGGTACTTGTTCCAGTAGAAAACGACCATCCAGATTAACTTCTAGCAAAAGCATCAAACGTCTTTTCTATGCAAGTACTCTAAAGCAACCCGATCATCACAAAACGAGCAACGATCTTAAAATCGGTCTTGAGCTGAAAAGCTCAATTACGCAGGAAATCGAATACAAGGAGCACTTTGGTGGGTGTGGGGGGGGGGGGGGGGGGGGGGGGGGGGGTGGTGCGAAACAGAAGCTGGACGAACCTTGGCCAGCGATCGGTGGAAAAACTTGGCATTGTCGTAGTTCAGTCCTTCATCGAATAAGGCAAAGAGTTGGACATGGTGGATGGATCGCTCTCTGTCTCCCTGTCTCTCCGTCCCTTCTCGATCTGCCCCAACCGGCAATGATGGCCCTAATGCACAACAGAGAGACAGAAACAGAGAGAGATCAGAGTCAGACAGCAAACCTCGGAGAGAGAGATTTCGAAGGCGGATCGATCGGCTACTTGCAAGAAGAGAGAGAGAGAGAGAGAGATGCTTCGGCTTTGCAGGGTCAATGACCATCCACTTCACTTGGTCGCATGTTTATACGCGTGTATATGCGTTATGGTGAAATGCATTTCATCACCACTCATCGGGGAGGGTGAGCGGTCAGTCCGATCTTACCTAGAACTTGAAACCAATTCATTAAAACCCATTCCCAAAATATTTGAACTTATAACCTATTCCGTCACAGATTTCATAATCTATTCGATCTCCGCATGTATCTCAATGAAACAATTATAATGAATCATCACATCTAGTAACAATTAAATTTTTTTTATGCAATTCACCGATTATAACTCATATGTAAACACGTATGAATAATATGAAATATTACCAAGATAAAAGTTTCAACATGGATATTACTAGATAATAGAAGCTCAAATTAGTGATTATAACAATTAATTTTTTTTATGTAATTCACTGATTATGACTCATATGTAAACACGTGAATAATGTGAAATATTATCAAGGTAGAAGTTTCAACCATGGATATTACTAGATACAGAAGCTCAAATTAGTGGTTTAAGAATATGTACTCATCATCGGATGTTATGGAACTACCGCAGAAAGCACAGAAGATAACATATGCACACACACATAGACTTGTTTTTGGGTTAAGATTCCATACACCGGAACCTATTCACCAAAGTTAGTTTTTCAATTTTGAACCTAGGACCCACTTCATACCTTTGAACTTGGAACTAGATCAATTCCCATCAATCCGATTCTACCTTGAATTCATGTAACATGTAAACAAAAACAAGGCATGTAAAGCAATTTTAGTACACTTGGCACTGCTTTCTTAACTTTGCAAAAATAGTTTAAACCTCGTGTAACTCATGCCATATTCGATTATCGCAATGAATGTTTTCATGCCAATCTCTATGTTAGATCTTCAATCCATGTGGATAAGTTAATCTCCTACTGTATTACAATGTGACGAAAATTCTAAACTTTCAATTTATGAAGTGCTCTTTGTGGTCAACGAAAGAAAAGTCATGGTAGGGTTGATCGATTTTCAGAGTGATTTAATTCCTAACAATCAACCGGAGAAAGATTCGAATTGCGAACCCACCTTATAGATTCGGGAATGGCCGAAACTTAAATCGGCCATGTTAGTTTAGAGCAAAAGATTAAATTCTTGCAATGGAAATATAAAAAGGACCACCCTTTGGCCATGAACACATTCTTTTCATGTGGTTGTGACGTTGTCTGTCTATGTGAAGATTAATGTTCAATCTTAATGGCGCAAAAGTGCTTTTGGTTCCCTTTCCCCCAACGGACTACGCGGGAAATACGAGATCTAGGCAGCCGCTGCATGATCTTCTCCCTTGCCATTTACGAAAGTAGCTGTTCGAAAGTCACTTCCTTGAGTTCAAGTTTCACTTTCGAATTCAAGCAAAGGTAACATAGAGCTTTAGCTCATCAAAAATCATTTAGGCTTTAGAGCCAATTTCATAGAATTCTTGGGTCTGTCTAGATTTCGGAAGTGCAAACGAATCAATCCTCCCTCTTCCAATGACTTTTGGTTGAAAATAAAAAACTATACCCTTGAGCTGAAAACGTGAGTTCCTCTCTGCGATCGACTTCACTACCTCATAAATCTTCGATGCCGGCCATTTCAAACTACTACGTGTAAGTCAGGCATTTCCGAAATGAAGTTCGCAATATTTTAGATTATGTATTCAGGAAATAATAGGAACTTTTTTATAGAGAAAATATAAGATCATTTAATGCGAAAGAAGACACTCTTTTAAATGATTGATGGGTTGGACCAAAAAGTCTTAGAGAAATGTTGCGGAGATCATCTTCTTATATTGATTGATGGCCGACTACGATCCATCGTGATGGAAGCGTTGACACCTAAATTTTATTTAAATGTATTTTTTTTGTATTTTTTAAAAGGAAGAAGAAAAAAAAAAGAAGAAGAGAAAAATGAGATTAAAATCGTCATTTGCCCTAGCCAGGAGGGTGGAGTCATGTCCGGTTCGCTACAGCGGAACCAAGATGAAGCCCAGCTTTTTATGACGGCGGCTGCTTCTACATCCGGATCTTCAGGTTAGAGGGAGCTCCAAGGACTTTGATGGTTGATGCTGAAGTGTGGCCGTTCCCCATGCTGTTGAGAAGACAGAGCGATGTCGAAGAGGAATTTCATCAAAACACTATCTGCACCGTTCTCCTGCCATCCCTCGGGCGTTGTCAGGTCTTTTGCCTCGCTCCCGACGCTTCCCGCCAAAGCAGCCAAGGGCTCACCAGAACCAAGTCATTCAAGATCCGTATGCTCTCCTTAAAGAGGATCCCGTCGACCTTGTTTCTTCTTTATGGGTGAAATCCTTCTCTTCACCAACCGACATCGTCTTCCCGAACCTCACGGGCTTCCTAGCGAAATTTGATCTCTGGGTCCTCGCCTACCAACGGACGTGTGCTCACGTGACTGGCACATTCCCGCCTCGCAATGCCATTCATTTGAACGCTCTCCATTCTCTTCTATCCCTCAGAAATGCAGTTACTCGCAATCGATTCAAGTGGGACGACAAGATCCATCAGCTGGTTCGCAGCCCTTTTGATAAATCAGGCACCAGGCTAATCTCTAAAACTAAGCTTAAGGCCACATTGGAGTCGAGCGAGCCCTGTTTCCAAGACAGGGTGGTCCAAGAGGTTCTACTGATGATTCTTGAGCCGGTTTTTGAGGCTCGCTTTTCTGTAAAATCACATGCTTTTCGACCAGGAAGAAATGCCCATACTGTTATTAGGACAATTCGGAGTAATTTTGCTGGGTATTTGTGGTCTTGAAGGGTGATGTATCTGAAATTTTCAACAGATTGGATATAAATGTGGTGATGGGTCTTTTGGAGAAGGCTATCAAAGATAGAAGAGTGTTGGGACTGATCAAGTCAGCTTTCAGACCCACGGTCAGGAATCAAACGCCAAGGGCCGACAATGAGAAGTTGAGACAAAGAAGAAAAAGGGGACCAAGAAGAAGATTCTGCAAGAGAACGAGCCAAAACCAGATCCTTTCTGGTTAAGGACCTTTTCGACTTTGCACCTGAGGAGGCTGCCAAGGTACCCAATTATGGTTGTTGTGGCATTATAAGTCCTTTGCTTGCTAATGTTTGTCTAAATGAACTGGATCATTTCATGGAACAAAAGATTATTGAGTTCTTCAAACCATCTCAGTTTGATTCCATATGGAAAAGTTCAACTGATGATGGATGTCATAACCCTTCTTGGCCTGAGTTTGTTCCTTCTAGTGGGAAAGAGAAGACAAGGAAAATGGATTATATTAGGTATGGGGGTCATTTCTTGATAGGAATTCGAGGGCCTAGAGATGATGCAGTGCAAATACGGAAGGAAATTATTGAATTCTGCGATGTACAATTTGGTTTGAGGCTGGATAATTCCAAGTTGGAGATAGAGCATATCAGTAGAGGTATCCAGTTCTTGGACCATATTATCTGCCGTCGAGTAATACACCCAACACTCAGGTATACCTCTACTGGAGGCAAAATCGTGAGTGAAAAAGGTGTGGGCACTCTGCTTTCAGTTACTGCTAGCTTGCAACAATGTATTCGTCAATTCAGGCGTCTTAAGTTTGTTAAGGGTGATAAGGATCCTGAGCCGTTACCTTGCACTCCAATGCTTTACTCCAGTCAAGCTCATTCAAATGCTCAAATGAATAAGTTTCTGGAGACCATGGCAGATTGGTACAGATATGCCGACAATCGCAAGAAAGTTGTGGGATTTTGTGCTTATGTGATTCGAAGCTCTCTAGCTAAACTCTATGCCGCGAGGTACAGACTAAAATCTCGTGCCAAGGTATATAAAATGGCTTCGCGTAACCTTAGCCGCCCATTAAGAGAGAGTAGCAACAATTCTGCGCCTGAATATTCTGATCTTTTGAGGATGGGGCTTGTTGATGCAATTGAAGGCGTTCAGTTCTCACACATGTCTTTGATTCCCTCCTGTGATTACACTCCCTTTCCTAGGAACTGGGTTCCTCATCACGAAAGGGTATTGCGTGAGTATATCAAACTGGAAGACCCCAAATTTTTCTGTGAGTTACATAGATCGATAAAGAGGCAGGGTTTGAGTTTGCCTCAAGATGAGGTATCTGATATTGTATGGCACTGTAAAGTTTGTGGCTTAAGGCGTCATCAAATTGATGTGTGAAGGTTGGTTCACTCAAGCTCTTCTTTAACAATGCCATACGAATATAAAGATAATAAAATTTCCATTAACACTGCCTTGTGTCAATCAGTTTCCTAATCATTCACCTTGAGTTAATTTGAATGCTGGGTACTTGATAGGCTACTGCATTTTGACTGGATGTAGATCGATAAATTCAGAATGGATAGCTGTAATAACAATTGTTATAATTTATGGTGCAGAAGTACATCAAAGTAACTTTAGCATATTTTTAAGTCATTCTAGCTCGATCTTTTCTTTTCCTGCAGATAGAAGGATCAAACTCTTTTTAGTCTTGGCTCAAGGTTATGTAGCATACTGCATACTAGTCGACTTATGGAACTACCAATTTCCGCCTTGCTATATTTAATGCCTAGGTAAGCCTTCTGTTCCGTTTTTGTGTTCTCCCTCAAAGTGTTCTGCATATCTCCACCTGTGACGTTTTTATATTGCTATCAATTATGTAAGTTTTACCTCTCAATAGCAGTCTGTGATATTTTATAGGAGGAAGTCTCCTTGGAAGAATGAGTTTAAAATCCTGGGGTGCCAAAGGGAGGACTCCTAAAAGTGAGGTTGAAGTTTTTCGCCTTATTAATCTCTGAGGCAGTGGTGGAAATGTGAGCAGTGCATCAAATTGGGTAAGTTCATGGTATCTTTGATCTTCTTTAATGTACCTCATCTATCTGTAGTCAGAAACCTTGAAAAATCCCATCTGAATTTTCATTAATGAGTAAAAATGTCTTAGCCAAAATTAAACAATTTTGGTAAAATACAGTCCATAAACAAAGTATCACCGGTTTGCCTGTACAAAAGGAAAAGAGTAAATTTATTCCAGGGTTGTATTAGAATAATCTTGCATATTTTGCAAAAGTGATCATTGTAGGCTTGATCTTCAGGCCTTGTGATTTCCTCTTATGCCCATAAGAAGATTATATGATTAATTTCTACAGATGCTTCTTATCCTGAGCAAATATCTTGTCGTAATTTGTAAATTTTACACATCATGCTAGCCTAATGAAGCAGTTCACTTGGGAACTTGCTTTTTGCCCATCTAAGCTCTTCGGCCTGTGTTCAGAATCTTTCTAGTTACCAAGAGAATGGCCAAAACAGCATCCCACAAGCAGAGTAGAGTTGTGATTTATTGAGTGGTCATTTTATATCTTCCCTGCTGCGAATGGATCTTTTCCTTCTTTACATAAAGGTTTCCATAAGACAGCCAGCTGGTTCCTGAGACCTATGAGATTCCATATTATCTCTATTCTTGCCTTCAGTATGTGGGTTTGGGTTACTATTTGGGTTACTAGAAATCGCCAGGTACCGGACATGTTACCTTGATAGTTTATCCTCTATGCCAAATTTTGCCGATTCTTCACCATATGGGAATGCGATAAGTGCACCACAAATCTTAAAACTTATTGCAAAAATGCAATCAAGTCTTAAAATTTATTAAATTGGTCTAGTTAAGTCACTCTATTAACTCTGTTGAACTTGCTTATGGAAGATGCCGAAGTGGCTTTTTTTGTTACTTCCTTATGAAACATGGCGCCGATATGGCACCTACCAAGTACCAAGCGCCATTTCAGGAAAAAAACTTATTAATTAAAAAAAGAATCAACATCAACATCATCACCTTTATCCCAAACTAGTTGGGGTCGGCGGTCGATGAACCCGAAGTGAAAAGCTTAAAATATACTAAAAAAGCAAAAATATAGGTACCAAAAAGAAAATAATAATATTAGTAATAATGAAAAATAAAATAAAAGAATAAGAAAATATAAATAAAATATAAATATAAATATAAATATAAATATAAATGACTAAACAGGGCACTCTGTAACATAGGAAATCCCCCCCTCTATAATGCGGATAGCTTTCCTCCACTCCGTCCTAAGATAGATCGTACCCCAATCTATTTCCCACTCCATTAAATCTTGTTTTACTACCTTCCCCCAAGTAAGTTTCGGCCGACCTCGTCATTTCTTCATATCGTGTTCTTGATAACACACTTCTGTTCTTATCGGAGCATCTAGGGGTCTACGGAGGATATGTCCAAACCATCTCAATCTATATTTTCTCATCTTCTTTGCCACCGGTGCTATTCCAACTTTTCGTCGACTATCGTCATTTCTTATCTTATCCATCCTTGTATGACCACACATCCACCTTAACATCCTCATTTCCGCTACCCCAATTTTATGCTCGTGTTGCTTTAGTATTGGCCAACATTCAGCTCCGTATAGCATTGCAGGTCTTATTGCTGTTCTATAAAATTTTCTCTTTAATCTAAGAGGGATTTTGCGATCACACAAAAACCCTGATGCACTGCGCCATTTCATCCAACCTGCTTTGATTCTATGACTAACATCCTCATCAATCTCTCCCCTCTTTTGCAAAATTGATCCCAAATAGCTAAAAGCATCTTTCTTAGGTACCTCCTCTCCAAGCATATCGACGGATTCTTGATCATCTCCTCTTGTCGTGGCAAACTCACACTTCATGTATTCCGTCTTTCTCCGACTTAACGTAAATCCTTTGGACTCTAACGTGTTTCTCCATAATTCTAACTTAGCACTGACCCCAGCTCTAGTCTCATCAGTAAGCACAATATCATCCGCGAATAGCATACACCATGGCACCTCCTCTTGGATATCCTTTGTTAGCTCATCCATAATTAATGTAAAAAGATAAGGACTCAAAGCCGAACCTTGATGTAAACCCACTGTGATTGGAAAATAACTTGATGTGCCATTACAGGCCTTCACACATGTCGTAACACCATCGTACATATCCTTAATTGCCTCTACATACTTTAAGGGTACTTTTTTCTTCTCAAGAATCCACCACAAAACTTTCTTGGAACTCTATCATATGCCTTCTCGAGGTTAATAAACACCATATGTAGATCCTTTTTCTTTTCTCGATATCTCTCCATCAACTGTCGTATTAAAAAGATAGCCTCCATGGTAGATTTTCCCGGCATAAATCCAAATTGATTTACAGAGACCTTGGTTACTACTCTTAAGCGATGCTCAATGACCCTTTCCCACAATTTCATTGTATGGCTCATAAGCTTAATGCCTCTATAGTTGCAACAGTTTTGAATATCCCCCTTGTTCTTGTAGATAGGCACAATCATACTCTTCCTCCATTCATCAGGCATCCTATTAGCTTGTAGAATCTTGTTAAACAGTTTAGTCAACCAACTAATTGCCACATTCCCTAAGCATCGCCATACTTCAATAGGGACACCATCTGATCCTAAGGCTTTACTAGTCTTCATCTTCTTTAAAGCATCCTTAACTTCTTGTGCTCTAATTCTACGCACAAACCTTCTGTTTAACTCATCAGAAACGTCCACCAAATCCACCTCACTTTTGTCGCCCTCCCCATTGTAAAGCTTGTTAAAGTAGCTCACCCACCTTTCCTTCACTTCTTCATCTCTTACTAACAATTGTTGATTTTCATCCTTGATACATCTAATCTGTATCAAGTCTTTACTTTTCTTATCTCTTATCTTTGCAAGCCTATAGATATCTTTTTCTCCTTCTTTGCTCTCAAGTTTTTTATACATATCAGAGAAAGCCTTGCCTCTAGCCTCTCTCACAGCTTTCTTGGCATTTTTTCGTGCCAATCTAAAGTTTTGCAAATTCTCTTCATTAGGACATTTATGCAGACAGCTAAAACACTCCTTCTTCTGCTTAATTGCCTCCTGCACCTCTTCATTCCACCACCAAGTTTCTTTTGTTTGATGTCCGTACCCTTTACTTTCACCTAACACCCCTCTTGCCACTCTCTGTATGCATTTAGCCATCTCACTCCACATCCTATTTACTTCTCTCTCTAGTTTCCATGGTCCTTCTTGAAGCATCCTTTCCCTGAAATCGGTATATTTTTCCTCTTTTAACTTCCACCATCTTATTCTGGGATTTTGAGCCCTTCGCGGCATATTCTGTGCCTTATATCGAACCTCTAGGACCACCAACGTATGTTGCGTAGCTACACATTCTCAGGGTAGACTTTGCAATCTATATACGATGTTCTATCCTCTCTTCTAGTAAGAAAGAAATCAATCTGACTACAATTTTGACAACTACGAAAAGTGATTAGATGTGACTCTCTTTTCCTGAAGAAGGTATTTGCTAACATCAAGTCATACGCTAGTGAAACATTCAAGATGTCTTCGCCACTCTCGTTTCTAGTCCCATAGCCAAAGCCTCCATGAACTCTTTCAAAACCTCCACTACTTTGGCCAACATGTCCATTAAGATCTCCTCCTATGAATACTTTCTCCTCACGTGGTATCCCCCTTAAAATCTCCTCCAAGTCTTCCCAAAATCTGTTCTTATCAGCTGCTGGCAATCCAACTTGGGGGCATACGCACTAAGGATGTTTAAAATCAACTCTCCCACTACTAGCTTAATCAAGATAATCCGATCACCTGATCTTTTGACATCAACAACTTTATCGTTGAAACTTTTATCGATTAAGATCCCAACTCCATTTTGACTCTTTTTTGTGCCTGTGTACCATAACTTGAATCCAGTACCTTCCACTTCTTTAGCCTTTTCTCCAACCCATTTAGTCTCTTGCAAGCAAGCAATATTCACTCTCCTTCTAGCAAAAAGTATCTGCTAACTCCCTCAACTTACCCGTTAGGGTTCCTATGTTCCAACTCCCTAGTCGAATCCTTATTCGTTGGGATTTCTTGCCCCCCACACTCGCCCATAAAAGTGTGAGGACCCTCGCTCATTTTTCACCACATCCGGGCACCGATGTGGCGCATCGCTCATTTTTCTTTATTCTTTAAAAAAGAATAAAGAAAAATAAATTATAAAATAAGAAACATAGTTAGTGAATAAAGACCAAAAACCTACACTGTTCATCTTCTTTCTTTCACTGATGCGCAAGGTTCCTTTCATTTTCTATTGTCTCCAAACCTAAGCTTTCTGTCTAAGAGGGAATAGAACTCGCACTCTTGCCTTTGCTACTTCTCCATGAGCATCAGCGTGGAGCACTCGTTGCCATCATAGTGCGAAGCCACAACGACAAGGTATGCTGAAATTGATCAACCCCAATTATCTACTGTGCCCGTGAGTTGAGCTGTTCCTCAGGAAGATTGTCCAATCGTTCACCATGATTCGGAGCGTTGTATTACAAATTCAAACCTGCTTTGAATAAAAATTTCCTCAAGATCTTCGAAAACCCTAAACAAAAGCTACTGGAGATTACTGACAGGCAAATCCCCTTTTAAACTAAGTGCACCACGTTTACTCATATTGAAAATCATTGACTTTGTCCGTCTCATGATCAATTTTCTCTCTTTAGCATAAAGCCCAAATTTAGTGGGAGGAACTCCTCCTCATTCGGGTACTTGAAGAGAAGATGTAGAGAATATGGTGGAAGAAGGTCAACAGTTTATAGCTTGGACATCAATGAATGGAAGAAGATTAACGGTCTAAGTTTTGGTCGTTATTCATTATTATTATTATTATTATTATTATTATTATTATTATTATTATTTTAGTTTTTTATTATTAGTTTTAATTTTCAAGTGTTTTTTTTCCCTGACGTGGAGCTTGATGGGCACCATGTGGACATCAAAGTCTTAAAAAAATCATAAAAAATCATGTTGGCATTTTTTATTGGCCAAATTAGATGGAATTGACAGATGGACTTGATTGCATTAATTGATCATTTTTAGAACTCGATTGCACGTTTTAAAGTTTTAGGATTCAATTGCACTTTCACAACGAGTTTAAGATTTCTAGTGCACTTATCTCTTATTATATCTTCATCTTCTGATTATATATTGGGACATTCGAGGATTGGGGTTATATTGGAAAGCTTGTAGCAAATGTGGGAAACACTATGTGCGTCAGAAATATTTTACTACTCCCGCATGTAAATTTCATTGTGTTGCCTGCAATACATAGATGGTGAAAACCTGTCTTTCTGGACCAGTTTGTTGAGGATTAAGGCCCTCTTTCAGCTGTCTTAGTCTGTTTTTGACCTTCTATGTAGTCAAAGAATTGATATGTCATCTCTTTGACTCCTTTAGTGAGGAATGACTGCAACCCTTGAGGTTATCTTGCACTTGGAAGAAGAGCCTGTTGTCATGAGGAAAAATAGAATGGCTGAAAACAAAACTCAAATGGCAAACGGATTGACTTCCGTAGCAGTGCAGGGGTCTATGGACTTTTGTGGCTCTCCACGGCACTTTCGGACTATTATGTTTCATCAATCGGTTTGGACCTCACGTAGTTTCACCCACGCTTCATCCTGGTCATGGATGATCCTATCTTCTTGGATCCAATTCAAAAATTGGAATTCCCAAATCTTCTAGAGTTAGTTATAGGGACGTCAAGGGAACAGAGTTAAAGCTGTGCATTTCATCTTACAGCATCCAATTGGATTTGCTCTTTAGCAATAACTTCTGAACATCCTTTAGAATCCCACATGCAATTTTTAGATCTCTCCCTTCCAGGTAAAACTCTTTCTCGTTGACAACTGCAATGCTATTGAACGGACTCAAACACTGTGACATATAATTTAGATGCTTTTGGAGACAGCTGCTTGAAACAAGTCTGAAAAATATCTATCCTGACACAGTGACAGTCTACAATGTGAGGGGTGGGGGCAATTGCTGCCACTCACATGTTGGTGACATTTTAAGTGATCTATCTAATGTTTTCGGTTCTTTGTTCCGCTTATGCCGCCATAAAATTTCTAATAAAGGTACTAACGGGAGCTATTGTTGCCCAGTTCTATTATTTTGCCCTAGATTGAAGAATCCCAGTCGGATATTCTGTGTCATCCATTTCCTCCTTGCAACTGTACAGTCACTGTGATGCTGTTATGCAATCCGTAGCTAGCCTTAGACAACATCGATATGATGTTTAAAAAATTCACAGAGGAAAATCGGATCTGTGTATCACTTGCGTAGCTGCTTATAGATATTACGAGCTCTATTTAAAAGGCTATCACGGTCATCGGATTTTCTGCCTTTCTGAGCCTTGTAGAAATTTCACACTTTCCACAACTCTTTAACCTTCACTACTTTGTTGAGAAAGCATAGTTTTTGCATTAAGTCTTAATATATGTTCTTCAACCTGTAACTTTCATAAGTTTCCATGAACTTGAAATTTCGAGCTATTTCATTCAAAGCTGCTTATTTTAAGCAAGTCTTCATCTCAATTAATGACACCGATATTGTGATTATGCAGGTTGAACCATCAACTCTGTCAAATTCCTTGTTCTAGAAATTTTTTTTT
The DNA here is from genome assembly GCA_019149425.1 of Psidium friedrichsthalianum. Taxonomy (NCBI): domain Eukaryota; kingdom Viridiplantae; phylum Streptophyta; class Magnoliopsida; order Myrtales; family Myrtaceae; genus Psidium; species Psidium friedrichsthalianum. Next base: position 11,982 of record JAGVVM010010886.1, read on the forward strand.
GTCTTGCAACTAGTCCCCACAGACAAGACAAAAAAAATTCCTAGAACAGAGGAATTTGACAGAGTTGATGGTTCAACCTGCATAATCACAATATCGGTGTCATTAATTGAGATGAAGACTTGCTTAAAATAAGCAGCTTTGAATGAAATAGCTCGAAATTTCAAGTTCATGGAAACTTATGAAAGTTACAGGTTGAAGAACATATATTAAGACTTAATGCAAAAACTATGCTTTCTCAACAAAGTAGTGAAGGTTAAAGAGTGGAAAGTGTGAAAATTTCTACAAGGCTCAGAAAGGCAGAAAATCGATGACCGTGATAGCCTTTTAAATAGAGCTCGTAATATCTATAAGCAGCTACCGCAAGTGATACACAGATCCGATTTTCCTCTGTGAATTTTTAAACATCATATCGATGTTGTCTAAGGCTAGCTACGGATTGCATAAACAGCATCACAGTGACTGTACACAGTTGCAAGGAGGAAATGGATGACACAGAATATCCGACTGGGATTCTTCAATCTAGGGCAAAATATAGAACTGGGCAACAATAGCTCCCGTTAGTACCTTTATTAGAAATTTTATGGCGGCATAAGCGGAACAAAGAACCGAAAACATTAGATAGATCACTTAAAATGCACCAACATGTGAGTGGCAGCAATTGCCCCCACCCTCACATTGTAGACTGTCACTGTGTCAGGATAGATATTTTTCAGACTTGTTTCAAGCAGCTGTCTCCAAAAAGCATCTAAATTATATGTCACAGTGTTGAGTCCGTTCAATAGCATTGCAGTTGTCAACGAGAAAGAGTTTTACCTGGAAGGGAGAGATCTAAAAATTGCATGTGGGATTCTAAAGGATGTTCAGAAGTTATTGCTAAAGAGCAATCCAATTGGATGCTGTAAGATGAAATGCACAGCTTTAACTCTGTTCCCTTGACGTCCCTATAACTAACTCTAGAAGATTTGGGAATTCCAATTTTGAATTGGATCCAAGAAGATAGGATCATCCATGACCAGGATGAAGCGTGGGTGAAACTACGTGGAGGTCCAAACCGATTGATGAAACATAATAGTCCGAAAGTGCCGTGGAGAGCCACAAAAGTCCATAGACCCCTGCACTGCTACGGAAGTCAATCCGTTTGCCATTTGAGTTTGTTTTCAGCCATTCTATTTTTCCTCATGACAACAGGCTCTTCTTCCAAGTGCAAGATAACCTCAAGGGGTTGCAGTCATTCCTCACTAAAGGAGTCAAAGAGATGACATATCAATTCTTTGACTACATAGAAGGTCAAAAACAGACTAAGACAGCTGAAAGAGGGCCTTAATCCTCAACAAACTGGGTCCAGAAAGACAGGTTTTCACCATCTATGTATTGCAGGCAACACAATGAAATTTACATGCGGGAGTAGTAAAATATTTCTGACGCACATAGTGTTTCCCACATTGCTACAAGCTTTCAATATAACCCCAATCCTCGAATGTCCAATATATATCAGAAGATGAAGATATAATAAGAGATAAGTGCACTAGAAATCTTAAAACTCGTTGTGAAAGTGCAATTGAATCCTAAAACTTTTAAAACGTGCAATCGAGTTCTAAAAATGATCAAATTAATGCAATCAAGTCCATCTGTCAATTCCATCTAATTGGCCAATAAAAAATGCCAACATGATTTTTTATGATTTTTTAAGACACTTTGATGTCCACATGGTGCCCATCAAGCTCCACGTCAGGGAAAAAAAACACTTGAAAATTAAAACTAATAATAAAAAAACTAAAATAATAATAATAATAATAATAATAATAATAATAATAATAATGAATAACGACCAAAACTTAGACCGTTAATCTTCTTCCATTCATTGATGTCAAGCTATAAACTGTTGACCTTCTTCCACCATATTCTCTACATCTTCTCTTCAAGTACCCGAATGAGGAGGAGTTCCTCCCACTAAATTTGGGCTTTATGCTAAAGAGAGAAAATTGATCATGAGACGGACAAAGTCAATGATTTTCAATATGAGTAAACGTGGTGCACTTAGTTTAAAAGGGGATTTGCCTGTCAGTAATCTCCAGTAGCTTTTGTTTAGGGTTTTCGAAGATCTTGAGGAAATTTTTATTCAAAGCAGGTTTGAATTTGTAATACAACGCTCCGAATCATGGTGAACGATTGGACGAATCTTCCTGAGGAACAGCTCAAACTCACGGGCACAGTAGATAATTGGGGTTGATCAATTTCAGCATACCTTGTCGTTGTGGCTTCGCACTATGATGGCAACGAGTGCTCCAACGCTGATGCTCATGGAGAAGTAGCAAAGGCAAGAGTGCGAGTTCTATCCCTCTTAGACAGAAAGCTTAGGTTTGGAGACAATAGAAAATGAAAGGAACCTTGCGCATCAGTGAAAGAAAGAAGATGAACAGTGTAGGTTTTTGGTCTTTATTCACTAACTATGTTTCTTATTTTATAATTTATTTTTCTTTATTCTTTTTTTAAAGAATAAAGAAAAATGAGCGATGCGCCACATCGGTGCCCGGATGTGGTGAAAAATGAGCGAGGGTCCTCACACTTTTATGGGCGAGTGTGGGGGGCAAGAAATCCCAACGAATAAGGATTCGACTAGGGAGTTGGAACATAGGAACCCTAACGGGTAAGTTGAGGGAGTTAGCAGATACTTTTGCTAGAAGGAGAGTGAATATTGCTTGCTTGCAAGAGACTAAATGGGTTGGAGAAAAGGCTAAAGAAGTGGAAGGTACTGGATTCAAGTTATGGTACACAGGCACAAAAAAGAGTCAAAATGGAGTTGGGATCTTAATCGATAAAAGTTTCAACGATAAAGTTGTTGATGTCAAAAGATCAGGTGATCGGATTATCTTGATTAAGCTAGTAGTGGGAGAGTTGATTTTAAACATCCTTAGTGCGTATGCCCCCAAGTTGGATTGCCAGCAGCTGATAAGAACAGATTTTGGGAAGACTTGGAGGAGATTTTAAGGGGGATACCACGTGAGGAGAAAGTATTCATAGGAGGAGATCTTAATGGACATGTTGGCCAAAGTAGTGGAGGTTTTGAAAGAGTTCATGGAGGCTTTGGCTATGGGACTAGAAACGAGAGTGGCGAAGACATCTTGAATGTTTCACTAGCGTATGACTTGATGTTAGCAAATACCTTCTTCAGGAAAGAGAGTCACATCTAATCACTTTTCGTAGTGTCAAAATTGTAGTCAGATTGATTTCTTTCTTACTAGAAGAGAGGATAGAACATCGTATATAGATTGCAAAGTCTACCCTGGAGAATGTGTAGCTACGCAACATACGTTGGTGGTCCTAGAGGTTCGATATAAGGCACAGAATATGCCGCGAAGGGCTCAAAATCCCAGAATAAGATGGTGGAAGTTAAAAGAGGAAAAATATACCGATTTCAGGGAAAGGATGCTTCAAGAAGGACCATGGAAACTAGAGAGAGAAGTAAATAGGATGTGGAGTGAGATGGCTAAATGCATACAGAGAGTGGCAAGAGGGGTGTTAGGTGAAAGTAAAGGGTACGGACATCAAACAAAAGAAACTTGGTGGTGGAATGAAGAGGTGCAGGAGGCAATTAAGCAGAAGAAGGAGTGTTTTAGCTGTCTGCATAAATGTCCTAATGAAGAGAATTTGCAAAACTTTAGATTGGCACGAAAAAATGCCAAGAAAGCTGTGAGAGAGGCTAGAGGCAAGGCTTTCTCTGATATGTATAAAAAACTTGAGAGCAAAGAAGGAGAAAAAGATATCTATAGGCTTGCAAAGATAAGAGATAAGAAAAGTAAAGACTTGATACAGATTAGATGTATCAAGGATGAAAATCAACAATGTTAGTAAGAGATGAAGAAGTGAAGGAAAGGTGGGTGAGCTACTTTAACAAGCTTTACAATGGGGAGGGCGACAAAAGTGAGGTGGATTTGGTGGACGTTTCTGATGAGTTAAACAGAAGGTTTGTGCGTAGAATTAGAGCACAAGAAGTTAAGGATGCTTTAAAGAAGATGAAGACTAGTAAAGCCTTAGGATCAGATGGTGTCCCTATTGAAGTATGGCGATGCTTAGGGAATGTGGCAATTAGTTGGTTGACTAAACTGTTTAACAAGATTCTACAAGCTAATAGGATGCCTGATGAATGGAGGAAGAGTATGATTGTGCCTATCTACAAGAACAAGGGGGATATTCAAAACTGTTGCAACTATAGAGGCATTAAGCTTATGAGCCATACAATGAAATTGTGGGAAAGGGTCATTGAGCATCGCTTAAGAGTAGTAACCAAGGTCTCTGTAAATCAATTTGGATTTATGCCGGGAAAATCTACCATGGAGGCTATCTTTTTAATACGACAGTTGATGGAGAGATATCGAGAAAAGAAAAAGGATCTACATATGGTGTTTATTAACCTCGAGAAGGCATATGATAGAGTTCCAAGAAAAGTTTTGTGGTGGATTCTTGAGAAGAAAAAAGTACCCTTAAAGTATGTAGAGGCAATTAAGGATATGTACGATGGTGTTACGACATGTGTGAAGGCCTGTAATGGCACATCAAGTTATTTTCCAATCACAGTGGGTTTACATCAAGGTTCGGCTTTGAGTCCTTATCTTTTTACATTAATTATGGATGAGCTAACAAAGGATATCCAAGAGGAGGTGCCATGGTGTATGCTATTCGCGGATGATATTGTGCTTACTGATGAGACTAGAGCTGGGGTCAGTGCTAAGTTAGAATTATGGAGAAACACGTTAGAGTCCAAAGGATTTACGTTAAGTCGGAGAAAGACGGAATACATGAAGTGTGAGTTTGCCACGACAAGAGGAGATGATCAAGAATCCGTCGATATGCTTGGAGAGGAGGTACCTAAGAAAGATGCTTTTAGCTATTTGGGATCAATTTTGCAAAAGAGGGGAGAGATTGATGAGGATGTTAGTCATAGAATCAAAGCAGGTTGGATGAAATGGCGCAGTGCATCAGGGTTTTTGTGTGATCGCAAAATCCCTCTTAGATTAAAGAGAAAATTTTATAGAACAGCAATAAGACCTGCAATGCTATACGGAGCTGAATGTTGGCCAATACTAAAGCAACACGAGCATAAAATTGGGGTAGCGGAAATGAGGATGTTAAGGTGGATGTGTGGTCATACAAGGATGGATAAGATAAGAAATGACGATAGTCGACGAAAAGTTGGAATAGCACCGGTGGCAAAGAAGATGAGAAAATATAGATTGAGATGGTTTGGACATATCCTCCGTAGACCCCTAGATGCTCCGATAAGAACAGAAGTGTGTTATCAAGAACACGATATGAAGAAATGACGAGGTCGGCCGAAACTTACTTGGGGGAAGGTAGTAAAACAAGATTTAATGGAGTGGGAAATAGATTGGGTACGATCTATCTTAGGACGGAGTGGAGGAAAGCTATCCGCATTATAGAGGGGGGGATTTCCTATGTTACAGAGTGCCTGTTTAGTCATTTATATTTATATTTATATTTATTTTTTTATTTTTATTTATATTTTCTTATTCTTTTATTTTATTTTTCATTATTACTAATATTATTATTTTCTTTTTGGTACCTATATTTTGCTTTTTTAGTATATTTTAAGCTTTTCACTTCGGGTTCATCGACCGCCGACCCCAACTAGTTTGGGATAAAGGTGATGTTGATGTTGATGTTGATTCTTTTTTTAATTAATAAGTTTTTTCCTGAAATGGCGCTTGGTACTTGGTAGGTGCCATATCGGCGCCATGTTTCATAAGGAAGTAACAAAAAAGCCACTTCGGCATCTTCCATAAGCAAGTTCAACAGAGTTAATAGAGTGACTTAACTAGACCAATTTAATAAATTTTAAGACTTGATTGCATTTTTGCAATAAGTTTTAAGATTTGTGGTGCACTTATCGCATTCCCATATGGTGAAGAATCGGCAAAATTTGGCATAGAGGATAAACTATCAAGGTAACATGTCCGGTACCTGGCGATTTCTAGTAACCCAAATAGTAACCCAAACCCACATACTGAAGGCAAGAATAGAGATAATATGGAATCTCATAGGTCTCAGGAACCAGCTGGCTGTCTTATGGAAACCTTTATGTAAAGAAGGAAAAGATCCATTCGCAGCAGGGAAGATATAAAATGACCACTCAATAAATCACAACTCTACTCTGCTTGTGGGATGCTGTTTTGGCCATTCTCTTGGTAACTAGAAAGATTCTGAACACAGGCCGAAGAGCTTAGATGGGCAAAAAGCAAGTTCCCAAGTGAACTGCTTCATTAGGCTAGCATGATGTGTAAAATTTACAAATTACGACAAGATATATTTGCTCAGGATAAGAAGCATCTGTAGAAATTAATCATATAATCTTCTTATGGGCATAAGAGGAAATCACAAGGCCTGAAGATCAAGCCTACAATGATCACTTTTGCAAAATATGCAAGATTATTCTAATACAACCCTGGAATAAATTTACTCTTTTCCTTTTGTACAGGCAAACCGGTGATACTTTGTTTATGGACTGTATTTTACCAAAATTGTTTAATTTTGGCTAAGACATTTTTACTCATTAATGAAAAATTCAGATGGGATTTTTCAAGGTTTCTGACTACAGATAGATGAGGTACATTAAAGAAGATCAAAGATACCATGAACTTACCCAATTTGATGCACTGCTCACATTTCCACCACTGCCTCAGAGATTAATAAGGCGAAAAACTTCACCTCACTTTTAGGAGTCCTCCCTTGGCACCCCAGGATTTTAACTCATTCTTCCAAGGAGACTTCCTCCTATAAAATATCACAGACTGCTATTGAGAGGTAAAACTTACATAATTGATAGCAATATAAAAACGTCACAGGTGGAGATATGCAGAACACTTTGAGGGAGAACACAAAAACGGAACAGAAGGCTTACCTAGGCATTAAATATAGCAAGGCGGAAATTGGTAGGTTCCATAAGTCGACTAGTATGCAGTATGCTACATAACCTTGAGCCAAGACTAAAAAGAGTTTGATCCTTCTATCTGCAGGAAAAGAAAAGATCGAGCTAGAATGACTTAAAAATATGCTAAAGTTACTTTGATGTACTTCTGCACCATAAATTATAACAATTGTTATTACAGCTATCCATTCTGAATTTATCGATCTACATCCAGTCAAAAATGCAGTAGCCTATCAAGTACCCAGCATTCAAATTAACTCAAGGTGAATGATTAGGAAACTGATTGACACAAGGCAGTGTTAATGGAAATTTTATTATCTTTATATTCGTATGGCATTGTTAAAGAAGAGCTTGAGTGAACCAACCTTCACACATCAATTTGATGACGCCTTAAGCCACAAACTTTACAGTGCCATACAATATCAGATACCTCATCTTGAGGCAAACTCAAACCCTGCCTCTTTATCGATCTATGTAACTCACAGAAAAATTTGGGGTCTTCCAGTTTTGATATACTCACGCAATACCCTTTCGTGATGAGGAACCCAGTTCCTAGGAAAGGGAGTGTAATCACAGGAGGGAATCAAAGACATGTGTGAGAACTGAACGCCTTCAATTGCATCAACAAGCCCCATCCTCAAAAGATCAGAATATTCAGGCGCAGAATTGTTGCTACTCTCTCTTAATGGGCGGCTAAGGTTACGCGAAGCCATTTTATATACCTTGGCACGAGATTTTAGTCTGTACCTCGCGGCATAGAGTTTAGCTAGAGAGCTTCGAATCACATAAGCACAAAATCCCACAACTTTCTTGCGATTGTCGGCATATCTGTACCAATCTGCCATGGTCTCCAGAAACTTATTCATTTGAGCATTTGAATGAGCTTGACTGGAGTAAAGCATTGGAGTGCACGGTAACGGCTCAGGATCCTTATCACCCTTAACAAACTTAAGACGCCTGAATTGACGAATACATTGTTGCAAGCTAGCAGTAACTGAAAGCAGAGTGCCCACACCTTTTTCACTCACGATTTTGCCTCCAGTAGAGGTATACCTGAGTGTTGGGTGTATTACTCGACGGCAGATAATATGGTCCAAGAACTGGATACCTCTACTGATATGCTCTATCTCCAACTGGAATTATCCAGCCTCAAACCAAATTGTACATCGCAGAATTCAATAATTTCCTTCCGTATTTGCACTGCATCATCTCTAGGCCCTCGAATTCCTATCAAGAAATGACCCCCATACCTAATATAATCCATTTTCCTTGTCTTCTCTTCCCACTAGAAGGAACAAACTCAGGCCAAGAAGGGTTATGACATCCATCATCAGTTGAACTTTTCCATATGGAATCAAACTGAGATGGTTTGAAGAACTCAATAATCTTTTGTTCCATGAAATGATCCAGTTCATTTAGACAAACATTAGCAAGCAAAGGACTTATAATGCCACAACAACCATAATTGGGTACCTTGGCAGCCTCCTCAGGTGCAAAGTCGAAAAAGGTCCTTAACCAGAAAGGATCTGGTTTTGGCTCGTTCTCTTGCAGAATCTTCTTCTTGGTCCCCTTTTTCTTCTTTGTTCTCAACTTCTCATTGTCGGCCCTTGGCGTTTGATTCCTGACCGTGGGTCTGAAAGCTGACTTGATCAGTCCCAACACTCTTCTATCTTTGATAGCCTTCTCCAAAAGACCCATCACCACATTTATATCCAATCTGTTGAAAATTTCAGATACATCACCCTTCAAGAACCACAAATACCCAGCAAAATTACTCCGAATTGTCCTAATAACAGTATGGGCATTTCTTCCTGGTCGAAAAGCATGTGATTTTACAGAAAAGCGAGCCTCAAAAACCGGCTCAAGAATCATCAGTAGAACCTCTTGGACCACCCTGTCTTGGAAACAGGGCTCGCTCGACTCCAATGTGGCCTTAAGCTTAGTTTTAGAGATTAGCCTGGTGCCTGATTTATCAAAAGGGCTGCGAACCAGCTGATGGATCTTGTCGTCCCACTTGAATCGATTGCGAGTAACTGCATTTCTGAGGGATAGAGAAGAAATGGAGAGCGTTCAAATGAATGGCATTGCGAGGCGGGAATGTGCCAGTCACGTGAGCACACGTCCGTTGGTAGGCGAGGACCCAGAGATCAAATTTCGCTAGGAAGCCCGTGAGGTTCGGGAAGACGATGTCGGTTGGTGAAGAGAAGGATTTCACCCATAAAGAAGAAACAAGGTCGACGGGATCCTCTTTAAGGAGAGCATACGGATCTTGAATGACTTGGTTCTGGTGAGCCCCTTGGCTGCTTTGGCGG
>JAGVVM010010887.1:0-11236 GCA_019149425.1 Psidium friedrichsthalianum
AACCTGTCGCCGACCTAACGATCCAAATAGTGGAAGCAATACAATATCCCTGACCACAATTTGCAAGGTAAAAGCACGACCAACAACACTCGCCCTCTTCTTATTGGCACCATCCATTGTCTTCATCGTCTCCATCGTTCGATTCCAATGCCCAAAACTACAATCTGAAAAATATAATCCCCCAAACGGGGTGAGCTAACACGGCTCAGCAAGTTCACCTTCTAAATCTCGCTCAGGATGACGTGTACCCTAGACTCTCCCTAAGCATGCAATTCCTGCCCTCAACTCAATCAAGCCACAAACAAGTAGTCAATCATAGACACACATCGACAGTTAACCAATAGTTAATCTCATGCGATCAATTACACACCCTAGGCCATACATGATCAATATCTGCAGACACCTAAACAAATGCAAATTTACCCTGGATTCGATTGTCGATTATTCTATTGAGCTAAACCGACCTTTCTAGCCATAATTTATGCAATCTAGCCCTCAAATTCATCTTGTCCTCTCTGTGAACAGTAACTCCGGCCATGAACAGTATTTTCCCGGCGACTCGCAATGCAATTTCTTCCCTTTTTCGCGCACTCAAACTACTTTGCCCGACACCCCAACTTTCTATCCAAACTATCCAGTATCCAAAACCACAATTTCTAGCCCAAAATGCACAAAATGCTCTCGGGTGAACAGTAACACCGTCGTGAACAGTAACCGCGAGGAAGGAAACGGTCCGTTCTAGCTCAATTCGACTCCGATTCAAGCCTAATTTTCGCCATAGCCTTCGTCTATCGATTACCTATCATCCTACTCAAGATTTAGGAGGAAAACTCACCAGAAATTTGCTAAACAGTCCACGAACAGAGCTGGACAGCAGCGGTCCCCTGAAGCGGAAAGACAACGACGCGCATTGCTCGCTTAAAACTGAAATTTTCGAATATATCTAGAGCTGATGTTGGGGTGATTTTTGATTCAAAATTTCAAGGAAAGATAGACGAAGAAACTCACAGTTGGTCAGAATTTGATCGGAGCAACGACGGCTCCGATAGAAGCGAAAAACGACCGGAACAGTCTGCTGGGAAATCAGCCTGTGCAGGGTCCGGTTTTGCTACTGGTTGAGGGTGTTCCGGGGCTGATCTTGAGCTGATTTTTGGTGGAGATATACTAGAGAGAATGATGAAGATGTGGATAAAAGGGCGTCTCAAAATGACGACGTTTGGGCGGCGAAACGGGCGGTGAACAGCGGAGCTCCGGTGGACCAAAATCGAGAGAAAATGAGAAAGAGATTAGAGAGAGGATGAGCCACGAAATTTTTGAGATAGAGAGAGAATGTTGGCTGGCCAAATGAAGAGAGAGAGAGAGAGAGAGGAGAGAGAGAAAATATCTTCCAATTATTGAAAAATACTATTCACGAGTTGACCGGCACTATTCACGGGTTGACCGGTCAAAAGTTTGACTGATGGTGACCGATGGTCGATTGACGCGATTGAAGTGATTGATTTTGATATTTGACGTGACATTTCTCGAGATTCGTGCAAATTGGGACTGATCGGACTCAAACTGGACAAATTGGGGTTCAAGCGCGAACGGAATTGGTCAAGAGATCGCACTAGATTGGAATTCTAATCTCACTAAAAATTCCACTACCCACTGTCTAGGGAGTCTAAAGAAAATCGGGGGCGAAACGGTCATTTCCAATTTACTGCCTTTCTTCTCGGGCACTCTAGAACCAATCGGCCAATTTCGAGCCTTTCGAGGCGATGTCCAATATTTGTCTCTTAATCCCAAAAATCCAAATTCATTCATCTTTAATTGTCCGAATTTCGGGATGTCACAAGAGAAAAAATCCAAAATTGCATTGTTTTAGATTAGGTTGTATCCGCATGATTTTGGGCTAGGTTTTTCAGTTTGTGGGCTGGGTTGACCTGGTCCAAGAAAACATTAAAAAAATAAATAATAATTATAATAAAAATAAAAATACTATAAAAATCCAAAAAAGAAAAAATTCATTTCAAAAAATTCTAAAAAATTTAGAAAAATTCTCAAAAATCATGAAAATTGGAAATGGTCACATTCAATTGGTTTGAACCACTTTCATTGATTTTCATTCTCGAGACCCAAAAAATGATTATTTTGCCCGTTTGGACATTTTGTCCCAAACTTTCTCAACTACCCTTGGAATTTTAATTATTCATTCTCTAAGCTCTTAGGGCTCCACTAGCATGCCATATGATTGATTTAATGTCATTTATCCGCATGACCTGATTCCTTGATTTGCGCACCTTTCTTATCTGGTTGTGATTGTTTAGAATAGTCGCTCTCTGTCTGCATGAATTCTTTAGACTTTAGGGCTCATCTTATTCGAGACATTTGTATGAAATTCATAGTTATAAAATTATTTAACTTAGGTACTGAAAGGACGTCGACTGAAAAATCAACGTAACTAAGTCTTTGGATCCTCTTCTTTGGTTTTCGTAGAATCTATCGGCCTCTCCCAACTACTCGATAGGGTTTTTAATCTACATTCCAAAAAGATTGCTGGCGACGCCGATGGCATGCACACTATATCACATGTCATCAGACTACACTAAGTTGACCATTTTTTTATTAAAATTCCTTTCTGACGCAATTTGGTGTGTGGCTAGGAGGGTCGGTGCCTTGATCTCTCAACTATCTTATTGAGCGGATGAAATCTTGAACAATCCATTAACCCTTTGCTCTCCTTTTCTTGAGAGGGTCGCAACAGAGCAGCTTTCCTTCAAGTCAGACTGGACTTGCCTAGAATAGGCACTGATGTACTATTTCTCATTGACAGGTTATTATTGTTCTTTGATAGATCAGCTGTACTATTTTTGAGAAGATAGTAATCCTCTCGTTGGCTTTTCCCATTAAACTTTGGTTACTTCAGCCAATCTTTCGCAAACATCATAACGGTTAGACTTTATATAGCTCATTTAACTTGATCTTTCAAGATTCGATATCAAACAATTGGTGACCCAATCTTTTTTGAGGGTCTCAGTGGCTGTTTTTACCAAAAGGCTTCAGACACTTCCTGATGTTAAAAGATAGGTGACAAGTGACCCTTAGTCACATATATCAAATATCTAACACACCAAAGGTAAATTAAATACCAAAGGATAGGTTCATTTAGCCATACCCATTCCAAATTTCATCATTTGCGCTAAATCAAATGACAACCAGACAATCTAGTGGTAAGGTTAGATAGTAACTTTGCCTTAAGTTGAAGTATGAAGAAGAACGACGATTAAATTGCGCCGAGTGAACCGTGAGTTTCCTCCTTTGTTTCTTGGTGCTGCGCAGATCCACTAGGAAGGGAGCGAGTGAGGGTAATGGCGAGGCTGAACATGAGCTAGGGAAGCTCGTAGTCCACCACTTTTCTAGCTGTGGCGTCGCTGGTGCAAACAGGAGGGAGAGGGAGTCTCGGTAAGAGGGAGTAGCCGAGAGAAAAATGGAGAGAGGAAAGGGCTCCTGAGGGAGTTCTCCAAAAAATGAGAAGAGAGAGATTGGGGACCCTTATATAGAGGTGAGAGGCAGTGGGAGTGGCTGCTCAGGGCTTCGCGCTTTAAACCGCGAATCAAGTTTTGTGACGGGTACCAATTCCTTGTACCAAAGTTCTCATAGAATTCCACTAGCGGTTTGACTTCACTTACCACCGTTTGGCAATCTCATTAGGCTCGAGCAATCCACCGTACTAAATATTAAAATCCCATTTCATGATCTCTAACAACTCAGCCCCGACATTGACTAATCGGCTTATGAAAACCAGGCCATCGCATCTTGGATTTGAAAATATTCACTTGCTTTGTTTGAAAATATTCTACATAATTTAAAATATATTGCATATCTGCATATTGGGGCATAAATTGCATATTCTAACAATACAGATTTCCTAATCCGCAACTTGACACATAATAAAAAAAGTCTATGTATAAGATTATAGATAGAATATTTAATTAGGCAATGATTTAAGTTCAATATGTTAATCCATAAGATTACGGATTAGAAAATTGGACTTAGATGTCATGAAATTTTAAATTGATTGGCATATCATATCATTCCTTGTTTGAATTCTATAATTGATTGATTGTTATCGTTTGGAATATATTAGTCACATGACATGAATTTTCAAAATTCTAAAAAATATTGCATTCACCAATTTCCATGTTTAAATTAAAATTGCATCTTACAATTCGAATCATATAGTTAACTTGCATGTTTTAGGATAGTTTAAATTGAATTGCATTCTAGGGTAGAATTTGCATATCTAAATGAAATATTATACCTAAAATGACTCCTCTTTAATAGGTTAGGGCTTAGGTTAATTTAAACCCTAAAAAAATACAAGATAAAAATCACTTAGTCATAGTTTTCTTTTAGGGTCATTCTTAAATCCGAAAATTCAAAAAAAAAAAAAAAGAGAGCATATTATCATGTTATTTGCATGTTAGATTTAAATTGCATATAGAGTTTCATGTTTAGGTCTTTAATTAATTCGAATCATGTAGTCAATTAGATTAGACTAATATCATTTGTACTATAGTTTAATTTAATTGCATGTCATATAAGTTAGTCATGTAGTTAATTGAATTAATTTCATATGCATGATTAGGGTAGTCTTGCATTTAATCCATGCCATTGCAAGTAGTTTAGTCTTTCATTATTTCATAAATAAAAAATATAATAAACAATTGTTTGGCCCATGCTTCCTGCATTTGTTTGATTTCTGGAATGTTAATTTAGATGATTGTGCACCCATGTGATCATCTTTATTAGTGATTTAGGTTAAAATTTAATCGAAGTCACTTGACAAGTTTTTCATGAAATAAAATGGTATTGAAAGGGCATTTATTGAAAAATTAATGTAATCAAGTTCCCAGGCTTTTAATCTCTGGTTATAGAAATAATTTAGTTCTTTCGCTAATTTACTTAGATTTCTAATCAGCTTACTAAGAAGCAATTAGTGGTGATCCCAAAATAAAGATGAAATTGAACCTAAGTTGTGATTTGATAGAACTCGGGATAGTTCAAGCTAAGATAATTAATTTGGTATCTATTAACCTAAAATTGAAAACTCGAGTTTTAGGTCTCGACAAAGTGCAAATTTTTGGCAATTTTTATTTTGCATGATTCCTCCTCAATCGATCATGATCTCCTTGATAAAATGACGTGTTCTACACAACATGCTTAGTCACGTGTCGTTGACATCTCATTTACTGATTTCACAGCATGTTTTTCGTTTTTTGGACGAGTCTGGATGGTATCCCGCGTTAGTTCTCAAGTGTCTTGCTATTTCCGTGTTGATACTCAACTTTCAACAAAGTTTTTGTTTTTTTGGTCATAAAACAACAGTTTTAAGCAGCTAAAACCTTGTACACTGAAAGAAAACTTCCAACAGATTCGCGACCTTTAGCTGAAGCAGCCATGTCAGACACCAATCTCTCTAGTGACTGACGATTGATGAGGCAGCGAACGAGGGGAACAGAGCCACTTTGGTCTGCTTTGTTCATTCCAAAACCCACGAGGTAAGAATGAGGAAACTCAGGATGGAGGATGGCTTGGACTTAGAGCGAGAGTTTAGTCCTTCTAAAGCAATTGATAACTGCGGGAACAAGATTGTCTCCTACACCCGGTGCTTGTCCCTTCTTTTTTCTTTTTTTTTTTTGTCTGAAGAAACCCTACCTTGTGACTAGAGCCGTCAATAATGGTCAAAGACCCATATTTGACCCATATTTGTATAAAATAGGTCTTATATGGGTCATTAACTTTTGAAGGACTCAGGTCAAAGAATATTTGACCCATATTTTGTATAAAATGGGTCTTATATAGCTCATTAACTTTTGAAGGACTCACTAAAAATGGGCCAAAAAGGTTGAAGTGAAATTAAATGGGTCAAAATTAGGCCATGCATGAAACCCATTTTTGACCCATATTGAACTCATTTTCGACCCATAACTCCCACAAATTACAAATGGGTCTAGGGCCTCAAAGCCTAAACTTTCTTCTTATTATTTTTTTAATTTTCTATTTTTACAAATGGACCCATGGCGTCGTCCGCCGGTCGCCGTCGCTCACTGCCGTTGTCGCAGTTGCCGCTGCCTGCCGTCGCGATCGCTACCCGCCCCGGCGGCCGTCGCGATCACTACCCGCCCTGGCGGCCGTCGCGGTCGCCGTCCGCCGCCACGATCTGCCGTCGCGGCCGCCGTCCGCCTCTGCGATCCGCCGTCGCGACCGCCGTTCGTCACCACGGTCGCCGTCCGCCGCCAAATCACACGAAGACGGGGGCTGTAATGCCGGTCCCCCGACACCGAAACAGCCCCAAGATTTTCTTACGTTGGTCATCCATTGCTCCCAACCGGTGAGACCATAGGCGACCACGATCCATGCACCACTCAATCACGACTGAGGAAATAGCAAGGGGTGGACGTTGGATTATTCAATGTTTTTTCAGTCTTGATCTCCACCGTTCAAGCAACAAGCTTGTTCTTCGTGCTTGCTGCCGTCGCGGTTTCTCTCTTTGCAGGTCACGGTGAAAGGTCCATTCAGATTGGTAGGCCATTGTTCGACGTCCACAAGCCCTCCCGCTGGAATGTGACCAAGCGGTCCCCCTTCCCACTAGTGACTCCTCTTATAGCATGTCATAAGAGCAACTAGGCTTTTGAAATTTTCGCTCGTCTTTTAATGATTAAATTTGTTTCTCAAGCTGATGAGTAATGGTGATTTTATTCTCAATTGAAACTATTTCTTTTAATGTTATAAGGAAATAAGCTGCTACTTTTGTTAGTTCTATCGAATTGATATTTATTTCTACTCTATAGCTTATAAACGAAAGACATCATGGAGTAACAAAACAAATAAGAAGTATGATTGAGCACTTAGACACGACAAACATTGTTTGGTGATAATGATATTATATAAGCATTTATTACTCAAACTAAAAACATGTGAAAAGCTTAAAATAGTTTAGATGAGTTATATAATTTTTTTTAGAATATTAGTGTGATTTGGTAATATAGGTCAAAATGGGTCAGGTCGGGTATGGGTTAGTTATGGGTTGGGTCGGGTATGGGTCATTGAATATGGGTCAAAACGGATTAGACGGGTCAATATGGGTCGAACCATATTCGACTCGACCCAAATCCGACCCGACCCACCCATTTGACACCTCTACACGTGAAATCGGTTGGTTTCGAGCTGTCTGAGTATCGCTTTCCATGCCTCCAGAAAGCTGTCGTGACTAAGGCCACCAAATGAGTAATGATATTGCTTTCCTTTTGTGGGTCAGAATTGCTGCAATCCAAGGAAATTGACACCCGGGCTCGGCCTCCTATGGTAGGAGTCCAATCCTAAGAGGCCGACCAGAGTTATTCTCCTTGATCTGGCCGATTATGGCCATGAGCTCTCATTAGGCTTTAACTTGTATGTATGCCTTAAGGCCGATGCAACTTTCGAAAAATTTGAAAAGGAAAAAATTCTCAAACATTTGCAATAATTGAGTCCTAAATATTTTTCTTTGCTAATTGAGTCCCACATTTTTTGCATTTATGCAAATTTAGTTCATTGACGGGCCGGTGTTGACGTGTCGTCATCGATGCTGACATGTACAATTTTTAATGATGTTTTAACTTTTTTTTCCTTCCCATTGTGGCCGGCGTTGGCCAAGGTTGTCGAAGCTCTCCAACCATGATGGGAAGAAAAAAAAAGAAAAAATTTATTATGAAAAATTGTTCATATTAATACCGATCGATCAAATGGACTATATTGGTATAAATACACAAATTTTAGAACTCAATTAACAAAAAAAAAAGATTTAGGATTGAATTGGCACAATCACAATAGATTTATGACTTTTTTGATAGTTTCCGTTGCTGCTTTAAATATGGTATAACCACAAGGCATTTGCCAAACACTTGATGAGAGTTGCATTGAAACACTCGCTTTCACAATTAAAGCTACAGTGAGAAAATCATGTCGAGCTGGGGTATGGTTCATACTCTTGATCGATAAGAAAGCACGGGGTCTCGCTAGATATACTGAGTCCATGTTGTCGCGATCTAAAAATCAAATTTTTAATTTTCAGGTTAATGGATTATCAAGTTAATTATTTAACAAACCCAACTTGGACTCTCCCAAGTCCATACCAAATTGCAACTTATGGTTCAATATTTAACATGCAAAGATTTTCAATAGGAGTCGCTACTAATAGTTTTTGGTAAGTTAGAAACCTAAGTAAATTAGTGGGAGAACTAAATTACTTTTATAAATCAGAAATTAAAAGTTTGGGGACTTGATTACACTAGATTACTCTAAGGCACTTTGGTACCATTTTATTTGATTAAAAAACCATTTGAGAATGCAACATTAATTGATTTTAACCTAAGTCATTAACAAAAATTATCATGCGAGTGCACAATCAATTAATTGAACATCTAGAAATCAAAATAATCAAGGGAGCATGCACTACACAAAACATTGTTTCTTTTTTTAATTTTTTTATGAATGCATAAATGACTATATTATATGCAATGCATAAAATTATTTTAGGATGCAATGAAATGAATTAAATGCAAGTCTAATATAAACGTTTGATTCTATATGAAATGCAAGCTAACATGCAAATTAAAATGGCATGACAAGGATAAAGACGTGGCAAGGATAACCTTTTTTATTTTTGGATGAATTTATTTCCTAAAATAAAATTATGTCAAAATAATGTTTATCTTGCATATTTTAGAGTTTAAAGATAGATTATTTTAGACATGAAATTCTATTTAGGCATGCAATTGATATTCTAAAATGCAATCTAACCTAAATATTTTACAAAAAGGGATTAGTTATGCAATTATATACATGATTCTATTTTTAAAATATATGCAATTTTCAATATGGAAAATGAATAAATGCGATCATTTTTAGAATTTTAGAGATAATCACATCATGCGACGGATATATTCTGAAAAATGACAATCAAGCAATTCAAATCCAATACGTTAATTAATTCAATCAAGAAAGTGGATATATCAATCAATTTTTTTGAAATATTTTGCTAATATTTAATTCAAATTTTAATTCGTAATCCTATAATTAACGGTTGAATTTAAATCCTTACCTAATCGAGTATTCCATCAATAATCTTAAAGATTGACTTTCTTAGTTATATGGCAATTTGCAGATTAGGAAAGATTCCTAATCAACCTTTATTTTGCAAAAATATTTACTTTTATGCAAGATAGGCAAAATATAACTAGATAGGCAAGTGAATATAATGAAATTCAGGATAGGAAATTTACATTAGTTTACAAAATTTGCACTTTCCTAATTCGAACTTGCACCAAACTTTCAGCTCGAGATCATACTTGGATCGACTGGCTAGGGAGCTCCTCACGTCGTGGTTAAGGACCGAACGGCTAGACATGGCAGCGGCTTCAACCGGCGGCTCAACAAGGATAAGATCACCTCTTAACGGGCGCTGGGATTCTCGTACAGCAAAGGGAAAGTGCAGAAGAAGCACAATTTGATGAGAAAATAGCGCGTAGTATAGACATGATTCAGCCCCAAAAGGGAAGAGTGTTGGCGTGGATCAATAGGGAAGAAATTAGAGCAGAACAGCCCTTGAGTTGAAGGAAAAAGCCGGGGTCCCTCAACTTTTTGGCTTGTTGCAAGAGAAAGCAAAGTATAGGAGCCTTCAACTCCAACCCGAGGACAAGAACCGCCGGAATTGTTGACCTCAAGCACATCAGTTGTCCTTCCCGGCAAGCAGTAGTCTCGGGTATAGAGCTGCAGAATTGGGCGCCGGTGTTGAGCAATCGGAACGGGAGCAGCAGCGGGCGTTGATGACAGCAGGAAACGAGCGGACACGAGCACCGTGGAGGACAAAAAGAGCTTCACCGAGGGGAAAATTCTATGACCAAGAAGCTCCGGCTCTCTATTTCTTTCTCTCGCTTCTCACGTGAAATCTGTGAAATTTTTTTTTTTGAATGAATCTTCCTCCCCTTTGTGAATGAAAGTCGTCCGCCTTTAATAACAAAAGTCTCTCATATCTCTTTGGAACTTCTGGATTCGTGGGAGACGATTGATGATGCTCAATGGATTATTGCTCTTTCTTTGCAATCTTGGAATTCGCCTTTTTGCCTTGAACGTGTCCACGTTCATTCACCATCAGCTAGCTCGTTCAATGAGCATTGATCTCACGCCAATATTCCAGTGATTCCTCCTAATCATATCTGTATGACGCTGATTGGTGTCTAAAATTGTTGATCGAATATTCCTACCCATATGCCTTTGATGTGCCCAAGATTATCATTCAGCCTCGATTGATTTCCTTTCTTTTTTTTCTTCTTTTCATTCTTCTTTCCTGTCTCACCACAAGATTTGCTCCTAATCACGTATGACAGCCGCGGCTTACTATTTGTAATGGATTTGTTCCCTCGAGATAATTTATGAAAATCATGGGGAATTAGGCCAATTTAGGATAATAACCTAATTGCTTAAAAAAAATTAATTCCCTTATTAGAACACCCACGTGTAGTAGAGAAATTTGGGGCTTATGGGTGCATTTAGTTAATTAAGATCTAAAGCATTTATTTAAACTCGTTTGCCACCGGTAATATGAAATGATGAATGCAAATATGAAAAACTAATTTTTGCTAGAGATTGAGGTCGATCCCTGATTTTCTATGTAATAAATGACTAATAGATCATCCAAATTTAGGTGTCAACATACGCATAATCCCATTCTCTTATAATTGAAAGTGGTATCACAATTATGGGAAGTGCTAATCATAGTATAATGTAATCCTATATTTAATGGTACATCGGAATAAAATTTTGTATCCTCTACTAGATATGATCATTATGTTTGTACATCGAATCCTAACGGAATTGTACTTTTTAAGCACACTTGTTCATACTAACTGCTCGCCGTCGGCATGTTAGTAGGGATAGACGTAGAGTCATGGAGGATGCAAACTTGACATGTAAGAATAATTCGAACCCAGTGCATTAGAGTCTGATAAAGAAAAGAGTCCCTTGATCGAATGAACATTGAAAACGTAATTTCGTCATGTCTTCAGGCTTAGTGGCCAAGAGCTGGGGGACGGCTTCAGCGCTTCCAAGTTCGATCTCTGGGGAAGACTATAGCATTCCTGCGAAGAATACACATGGCAAGATCATTGAGGCGTTCTCTCTATTTACGTAATTTAACTTAGTATTCTCTCAA
>JAGVVM010010888.1:0-14282 GCA_019149425.1 Psidium friedrichsthalianum
GGACCGACGGGCCGCGGCCGACGGGAAAATGATTTTCGTTTTAAAAGAGGAAATGTTTTCCACAATTTTCAAAGGATTTTTCCATGGAGGAAAAGTTTTCCGGGGTTAACCTATTTTTCCGCCCCCCCAAAGCCGGAAAAATCCGGGGAAAAATATTTACAAGAAAACCTTTCCCCCAAACAATACACAGCCTAAAATATGGAGTTGTGGTATGGATTGTTAATATAAAATGGTGACATTAGATATGATGATTCACTACAATCTATTCAATAATAATATATACGAAACAAATAGATTCTGAATGCGATTTGGAACCTGGAGACATGGTAAGTTTTCAGGTTTTCAAGGTATGTATAGCAGACTGTAGGTTTCAAAAATTAGAGAATCGATTTGAGGGTAGATTTTCATAGTAAAACCTAGACCGATCCTCTAACCGCTCACCCCCCTAGCGCCAAGTGGAGTGCTAGAATTAGGGATGTCTACGAGAATCATCGACAAAATGTACATTTACCAAGAAACATGATGAACGTTACCGGGGCTTTATTCTTCTTCCTTCTCCCCCAAGTATTTTATGACTGTGTTGCTCCTAAAAGGCAAAAGCGAATCTCAGAGACTTCGCATGATCTCCTTCCTATGAATTCTCTTCTTTCTATTGTGGCCCTGCTTTCAAGCTGTCGCGGAGTCCCCCACTTCTTTTTTATTTCACACCTGTTCGCTCCTTTTCAGTCTTACAAGTGGGTGAAGAATAAAGGCAAGATCACCCCAAACCAAAGTTACCGCCTCATTTTACTTTCGAATCCGAACACGATGCCAGGTTTGCACTTCAGATGACTCACCACACCATCTATATCTAAAACTACGGGAAAAATTACCGAAAAAAATTATGAATCTATTATCATGTGGTCCAATTTAGTCATAAACTCTTTTTTTTGCCAATTCAATCCTAAACCTTTTATAATTATGTCAATTAGTTCATCTAAACGAATTTTGGCTTGCAGCACTGACATGGATGCCACCCAACCGACGACCCAATATTTTAATATATATTTAAATTTTGAATTCTTTATTTTCTTTTTATTTAAATTTTTCCCTTCTCTCTTCTTAGAGGAACGGCCAACACCGCCAGCTGAGCGGACGGCCAAGTCAGCTAACCAGGTTAGGATTCTTTTGGTGATTTCCCCGTAGGCTATTATAATAAGATAGCCACAAGACCCTGGCCAATCTTAAATCTGGGGAAAAATTATCCAAAAATCCTGTACATATTGTATGACGACCAATTTAGTCATAGCCTTTCATTCTACCAATTCAGTCCTAAACATTTCGATAATTTCTCAATTTAGTCTAAAAATTTGTTTGTGCATTTAGTCCTAGACCTTTTGACGAGTTATTAGTTTAGTCCTAAACTTTTTAACAACTTGACAAGTGGTCATTCGGCCAGTTATCCAAATAAAGGTTCAGAACTAAATTGGCAGATTTCGAAAGTTCGTGATCAAATTGGCACAATTGAGAAGTTCATGACAAAATTGTCAAATCGTCAAAATATATAGGACGGAATTGGTACAATTGAAATATTTAGAACTGCCTTGTCGCGTCCAATAAAATTAGGATTTTTCAGACAGTTATCCCCCTGAAATCTCGTTTGTCCCCGTCCCCTTTCCTTTGGTTGGCAAAGACAGAAAGGAATGAAACCGGAAGCACGAATGACTCGGTGCCTTCCCACTTGCTCTGTTGCAACTCAAACGCAGCCCCGTATATATATAGATAAGTATTATATAATATATATATATATTATATATATATTATATATATATATAAGTCTTTGGCAAATGAGAAAAAGGGCAAAAGAAAAATTTGCTGCAATTTGCAACCCCCCAAAAACAACAAGAGTCCCGTGACTCTTTTCCTCGCAATACAATATTACAGGGGCACACCAGCAAAAAAGCCTTGGCTGCTCTATCCGGACCAACCCCATCTTTCAGCCACAACTTCTTTGTACACTTCCGGTGATTGGCTGCTCTCTCACCCCCACAACAATTCGGAATCTGATCCTCTTCCTTCTCCTTCCTTTGTTCTCTAGCAGAGCCAAACCTTCGCGCCGCACATTCTCCGCCAAAAAACCGCATCGCTCTACAGTTCTTGCGGGGCCATTCGAGCGCCCCCAAAAAGCGGAGGAGAAAGGCATTTCGCAGAACAGTAAAGGAAAGGAATGAGCGAAGGAGTAGAAGAGGCTGAGTGCCAATTCAGAGAGGCTCGGAGGAAGTTCAAAATCTTCTTTTGGCACGTCGCCTGAGCCCTCCAATGATTGAGGAATCCAACCAGAAGATCGATATAGAACTTAAAAAGGAACCCACAATTTAGATTTTTTTTTTAATAATCGCTGTGATGTGAGAATAGTAATTAGGTAATAATTTCCCATAAAAATTACTTGAGGTAACTACAAAATGGGCTCGTACCGGCAGCTAAATGTCTCTTTTTTTTGTTTATTTGTTTTGTTTTTTAGCCAATGGTCCGAACCCAAATTGTCAAGTCCCAAACACCACAGTAACCCACCAATAATTCCGCGTCGTTCAGTCCGCGATCGTCCAAGTCAGGTCGTTCTCGAAGATCCAATGACAGACCTCGATCAGGCCCGGCCGCGACCCCAGTGCCAGGAACGCCCCGTGGGTGGCGCTCCACGCCGACGTGTCCACGTGGCAGATCGCCACGCCGTGGTTGATCTTGAGCTTGGTCTTGGGATCGAGCAGGTCCGCCTCGTAGACCCGGACCTTGGGGACGAGTGGCAGTAGTAGAGCAGGTAGGGGAGAGGGTCTGGTGGCACGACACGGACTTGGTCACCTTCCGCCGTTGATCCCCTGGACCGTCCCGACCATGACGTCGTGCCTCGACCCGGCCGTGCTCTCCGTGGACCGGGCCGCGACGTTGCGGCCCAGGATCGACGTGGCGAAGTCGATCATGTCCTCGATGGACCCACGCACCGCTTGGTCTCCCCGGCGCTGGGCGCCCGCTCGCACTCCGCCAGCGCGTCGGCCATCATCGCCTCCATCGACGAGTTGTCCCGGGCGTGGAAGATCCGCTTCAGCTCCGCGAGCTTCGAGGTCGAAAAGGGTAATTTGGACGAGATCGTACGGGGCAAAAACGACCTTTGGGGCATTTTATCCCTGATGTCCGGCATTGGCATCACCGTCCCTTTCTTCAGCATCGATTCCCTGAAGAACTTACCCGGCTCCACCCACCTATTCACGGCTCTGCCACTGACCGCCATCTTCGCCGCCGCCGCCGCTACCCCGGTGGCGTTCGCGTACTGGGCGAAGTTGGCGCCGTTCTTGCCGTAGTCCTTGAAGGTGTTGTTGACGCCGTAGGTCTTGAAACCAATCTCCTGCCCCTTCGCGCCCTTGCCGTAACCGCTGAACTTGTCCGTGCCTACGTTGAAGGACTTGCCGTAATTCGCGAAATTGACCTTCGCCGAGTTCGAGTTCTTGGCGTACGACTGGAACGAATCGTCGCCCACATTAGACTGGTCTCTGTAATTCGCGAAGCCGTCGCTGATCGCGTTCCCTCCGTCGCCGTAGCTCTTAAAGTCGTTCTCCGGGACGTTCCCGTCTTTGCCGTAGTTCGTGAAGGTGTCGTTTGCGCCGTTGCCGTCCTGACCGTAGCCGTTGAACCGAGTTGATGACGTTGGAGTCGGAGGCATACTCGGTGAACTTGTTCGGAGCCCCGTTCCCGTTCTTGCCATAGCTGCTGAAGCTCTCGGAGCCGGCGTTGGTGTCGTCGGTGTAGGCGGCGAACGCGTGGTCCCGGCCATGGCGTCGGAGCCGTAATTGTTGAAGTTGAGGTTGGGCACGTTGACGCCGGGGTTGTAGTTCTTGAACTCGCCCGTCCCCCGGTGGCGCCGCCGCCGTAGCTGTTGAAGCTCTGGTCGACCACATTGCCTTCGGGGCCGTAGTTGGCGAACCGGTCGCCGTGGCCGGACGAGTCGTGGCTGTACCGCCGGAAAGTGTCGACGGGGACGTTCTCGCCGTCGGAGTAGTTCTTGAACGAGTCGAGGCCGCCGAGCCGGTCGGTGCCGTAGTTGGAGAGTTTCTTGTTGCTGTAGACGGCGAAGCTGGCGTCGGGGTGCTTCTCGAGGCTCGGGGCGAGCTCCGGGAAGCAGAGCAGCCGGGCGGCCGCGCAGAAGGACGGGAGGTGGTCGGCGAGGGAGCCCTTGGCGGCGAGCTTGGCGAAGGCGGCGGCGTCGACGGCGTCGAGCGGGGAGGCCTTGGAGAGCAGGAACGCGGGCTTGGGGAGGGCGTTGGCGATCTCCTTGTTCCAGTACCGGAGGAGGTACGCCCTCGGGGCGAACGGGCTGTCGGAGGCTCCTCCGGCGCCGGCCAGATCCACCTGCATTGGCCAAGGAGATGATCAGATTCAACGTAGGAAGAGATAGGATCCACGAGAGAGAGAGAGAGACAAGAGACTTACAGAGGAGAAGCGAGAGGAGGAGGAGGAAGAAGAAGCAGAGGGGGAGAGAGAGAGAGGGTCAACGGGATTGATTCGGACCAGGCATTTTTGTTCCAGAGGGCGAACGAGAGAAGGTGGGTTGTTCTGTCGGCCAGGAATTTATAAAATCCTTCTTCGTTCTGGCTGGTGAAGAATGCAGGGAATGTGACTCCAAGCACGCTCGCTTCTTTCTTCTTCTTTTTTTCGTTTGGCCTCCTTGTCTCTGCCTTAATCGGGCAAAATTCGTGCAGAACTCTCGTGGAACCGCTGATGATTATTGCTAGTGTTTGTGTGAATGTGGGGGAGAGGCGAAAGGGTTAGCTTAAATAATGAGGTCTTTGCTCTCGAGAGGAGTTATGAAAGATAGGCTGAACTGAACAGGGTTTAGTGGGGCATCGAATTAGAAATACACGTACTCAAGTAGAACAGTCTGAAAGTTTATGGTTAACCCCCCACCGACGGTGTTCTTGAAAAAGAAGAGAAGGCACCATCGACATTAGCATTCTCTTGGAATGGAAGTAGGGTCCGAAGTTAGGGCCTTCATAGAAAATTGCGCCTTGATCATCTCGAACTTCGGAGGAATCGAATTTGGAAGTCCCCTTTTTAATCGCAAATCAAAAGCCTAATGTGGTAAGGGATTTGGCGCACCACCCGTGTGTACCGTCGAGGAAGAATTCACAGCCGAGCAGAGCATTAAAGTGGCGATATGTTATTAGGGTCGACCGCCAAATGGGTTGAGAATATTCCCACTCAAATTAGAGCGCATACCCTTTTTCCTTATTGGAAGAGTTTCCTCAATCTCACATAATTTTACCATTTCGCAGTGTCTTAGAGTCAATCGTTTCGTTCGAGAGAAAATCGTGTCGTCCCCGCGCTCGGAAACGAAATATTGACCGCACGATTGTTGAATTGGGAGCGCCAATCGCAGAAACAAAGTAGAACTTCGCATCAGGCTACTCGCTCCCCCAATTCGAAAGAAGATTTCCCTCGATCTCCTAAACGCGCGCTGACGACTTCCTATCGAGTTTGGAAATCGAAAGATCTCGCATTGAGTAACGTTACGAACGTCTAGTCGGGGACGAACATCCTCTGACCGTCGACGAAATTGCGTCACGAATCCGCAGGACGCTCGGTTAAAATAAAATCTCCTTTTTCCAATAATGCTAAGACGGGGGGTATTGAATGAACCAACTGTCGAGCAGAGTGGGACTGTGCGTGAGGACCGGACGGACTGCCCGCCATAAATAAAACTACGACCGGAGATCCCACAAAAGCAAAATTCCCCCAAAAGGAAAAAAGGAGCGTCGGATTGAAGGATGGCTGCTGAGCGAGCATACGACCCACCCCGTGTCTTTCTCGATGCCGCGTTTTGCTGAGCTGGCGCCCTCCGGTTGGCCGGCGCGCGTCGCTTTCCGCCTTGGATTTTGACGCGCCATCTACTCGACTCGCCTAATTTCTTCATTTCCCCTCTTTAATTTTTTTTTTATTGATTTATTTATTTCCTCCTCCTTTAACTTTTCCTATTCGGGTCGGATCCTTTCCGAGATCCATCTTTCCACCCCCCGTGCCT
The DNA here is from genome assembly GCA_019149425.1 of Psidium friedrichsthalianum. Classification (NCBI taxonomy): domain Eukaryota; kingdom Viridiplantae; phylum Streptophyta; class Magnoliopsida; order Myrtales; family Myrtaceae; genus Psidium; species Psidium friedrichsthalianum. The sequence continues at coordinate 6,047 of JAGVVM010010888.1, forward strand.
TATTTATTGGAGAATCTGCGACAGCGACGAGCTCGTGACGGTGGCAATTTTGGCAATTACGCAGGAAAATGCGTGGCGAATTTGGCAATTTCGACAATAGCCAGCCCCCTTCGGTTCTGCAGAATTTTTTGCTGAAAATTCAGTGAATTTTTTTGGGGGCTTCTGATCGTCATTGTTGGTCCGCCGACGGTGTAGATGATGATGATCGTGCGGAGCTGATTGGGTAATTGACTTCTAAATTGACAAGAAATTTAAAAAGAAAAGAAATTGATCCATGTGCTGTTGCCCACATTCAAATTTAATTTAAAATGACCAGAATGCCTCTATTAACTGGTGAGTGGATCCTTTTTGACACTGATAAAGTCACTTCGGGTCCTTAATTGAAACAATATCCACTTCATGCCTCTTTTTAAGACAATAATAGCACTTTAAATTCTTATTTGAAACAAGGTCAATTTCAGACTCGTATTTGAAATAAGATCAATTTCAAGCTATTATTTGAGAAAATAAAGGCATTTCGGACTTTTATTGAAAATTTTCCATAAAAATAAAAATAGTCCATGTGCTGTTGTCCACATTCAAATTTAAAGTTTTTCTTACTTTTTTTTGTGGGGAGGGGGGGGGGGGGAAGTGTTTTGGGTCATGATTGTCACTAATCATAACACGTGGACCGTATGCAACCTTTATCGCTCAATATGAAATTTTTCTATTTGCATTTAGATGGGAAAAAAAAAATACAAGATTTGTCTCGAAATCTTCCCTAAAGGTTAGTTCGGGGGATCAAATTTATCAAAATTAAGCACAAGGAACAAAAATTGAACAATTGTCCGCTACATTATACGTACGATTATAATTTCAACCTTAACTTTTTGAGTAAATAGCTCCAAATTCTTAGGCATTTGAATCAATAAATTTCATGTAACTCCGACTGGTAAGTTTACCGTGAATGAGAAGAAAAAAAAAAAAAAAATCGAGATCCCTCCTTACGTATCGTAATAACACGCGGGCAGGGACGTGTGGGGACGAGCTTGTCAATAGGAAGCAAACGTTTGAAGACTCAGAAGCAAAAGTCGGTCGTGAATGCACATCGTGCGGATAAGTATGAATGATCGGTCGATCGCACCGTATGCTTCGAAATCGGGTACCGCACATTGCCGAATAGTTGCTAACATATCACTGTGGCAGACCAAGGAAATCCAAGCTCGAGCTTGCCGGATCAGTGAATGGTTTGGTCGGGGATTGGCACGTCGACCAAATTTGCGGTCAAGAGCGAGCCATCGCTCTCCTGCTGCCGTTTCAATGCCTTGATCCCCTCAAGTCCGATGAAGCGAATCGATGACACTGGCGAGGCATGGAGGGTTCGGAATCGACAGGCGTTCGATCGGCCCGCTCGTACGTACCGCTCTCGCGATGATTGAGTATGGACCGTCGCCACGTTCATTCTCTCATGTGTTTTTCCAGGTGCATCGGGCACCACTACTTTCCCGATGCGCATGCCAGGTTTGAAGGGACGATGGAAGGTGGCGTGCTTTCAAAGATGGCGATCCGTTTTGCTCACCATTACATGCCACATTGTGAATATAATTATTCAAAAAGTCTTAAATTCATTGTACTACGACCAATTCAATTCTAAATATTTCAATTTTACTAATTTAGTCCAAATCTTTTGAAATTTTGTCAATTTAGTCATCAACCTATTATTTAGATAATTGGCTGAAAAAACTACATTGATAAATTGTCAAAAGAATCAGAACTATAAAGACAAATTGTCACAAATTTTAAGATTTTTCTTTTGTCTAAAAAATTAGGATTAAATTAACATAATTGAAAATTTTATGACTAAATTGATAAATCGTTTAAATATTTAAGATTCAATTAGCGTAATTGGAAGATTTAAATTTAATTGATCACTATACCATAAGTTTAGAACTTTTTCAACGATTACTCCTCGTGATGCGCGTGAAGACCTTGAGAACCGCCGACTGACTAAGGCAAATCCAACGTAAATGTTTGACTTTTGTGTAGAACAGATGCAACGACACTATTTGACTTCTGGTTGTTTTCGATCTTACTTTGTCGTGTCCCAACGGACCTCCCACGAATTTTTTAAGAAAGGGGTCGGTTGCTTTGTTTTCGTGAAGTTTTTATTCCCCAAAAATGTGAATAGATTATTGAGTAATGTTTTTTTTTCCCCAAAACGCGTTATTATGTAAGTTGACTAAGCATTTAACCAAATCATTTTCAGAAAAATGTAATTTCGTCTCTAACCAGGATTTATGCACGTTGTTTAGCATTTTATTTTTCGATTGTCCGAGGGAAAAAGGAAATTCTTAGCAATATCAAATTGTAACTTTTACAATCTTGAGTCAAAATTTGAGAAAAAATATCATTTCATCAACGTTAGTTCGTATTCGAAAGCCCAACATAAAAACTTAAACTTATAGGTGGAGGGAGACCACGTGAATATAAAAAGCATACAGGATTTATTCATAATTATTGTGGGACAACAGTTTCAACAACCCCTCATGCGCAAGCCGGATTACGAGTGGCACGTAAAAATTGACTAATCGGGGTAGATCCACATACGCGGAAAGACTTTTGGGTTGGACTTTTCAACATTTTGATCATGATTTCCCAATCGTCATTTGAGGCTTTTTAAACTCACTTGCAATAATATTAAACCACAGAAAAAAAAAAGAACTCGAAATATTTATGGGTAGGAATAATTTCTTATTGTGATATGGTGGCTTATAAATCATTATGAATGAAGTCTACCAATTGAAAAGCGCGGTGCATTTCTAGCCCAATTCATAATGGAAGTGTTTTCCATCACATTGTAAGCTAGCCGTCGACAAATATTCCCTCGTCCGTCCCCAGTAAAGAACAGGAAAAAGGGATTGCTCGGTTGGCAGGCTTTCTTGGAGAAGGGAATAAAGAGATTGGAAAGTCTCCATGTTCATGTAAATGCAAATTAGAAGCACATGTTAGGGCCGATTTGGTAACGCTCATCTTTCTCTAATTCTTATTTTTTTTTTCCCTCCTCGGGAATGGAATTACAAAATGTAATTTCTGCTCAGAAATTGTTCTCGAGAAAAGAATTGTTATCAAATAGGCCTTTAGTGCATGATGCTCAATTCTCTTTCTTTTCATTTTGCAATATCCGAAAAAGGTAAGAGAAAAGCGACCGGTGCGACTACCCCTTTGAATGCTAACATGAAGGTCGCGTAGCAAATTCTCACTTACGACAGTGACTTGCACTTGTGGCCTCATGAAAGGCAATGTGACACCTTTGTTACTCGGGCTGTCACCCTCGGCAATACCTAATTCTCTCTTTTGCTGGGCCTTATTAAGGTGAAAAAGCAAAGACACGTGGCGGCATTTGCACATGACCCCTTATTATTATTTTTTTTTTGTTGGTCTTGCGCATTGATTATTTTGATTATCCAGTCTGTTCTCTCTTTTAATTGTATGTGCTAGGATAAGTCTCTTTTCTAGGTAAGCAGTTAATTGATACTTAAAAACATTATCACAGGTATTGACTGTGATACAACCAATGTAACAGAAATGACCATCCTCAAAATCCTCGCACTTACCCTTCAACGGCATTTGTCTGCATGAGATAAAGACTCCTCTAAACACCCAATTCCATCCAAAAGGCCAATTCAAATTGCGGATTTCAAGGGAAGGGCAGCTCCATGCACGTCACCCCAAATGGGAAAATTTGTCTTGATGTGCAGTTCTTACTTTGCTAACTCCCGCGTCTCGACCTGCGATCAGACAAACCGCACCGCCTTATTCTCAGTAACGATCCGGTAACTTCGTCTGTTCTAATCTAAGGCATCGTAAGCCGTACACTTAATGCAAATGACAGCTCGTTTTTCCGCTTCCCTCTCCCGGATCTTCACCGCGATCCCCAGCCAGAGACTCATGGAGGTTTTTTTTTTTTTTGGTAGGAGACTCATGGTGGTTTCTCACTGCATAATTTCTGTGAGCGATCTGAATGATAGAAGCTGACAAGCATAGACTAAAAGGAATAGCTAAAAAGTGTTATAAAATAAACCAAATTCATAAATGTTGAGACTATCGATAACTTTCAAGGTGTCAATCAATTGAAGAAGGTATCAATTCAGTGAATGAGATGTCGATCGACTGTCATATCCATTCGACTCCCAAGATAGATACACGAAGCAAGACTTGTCTTTATTGTTTTGTCATTTTCAAGAGTCTTTATCGTAGAGTCATTATTAGTTGAGTCTATCAAAAGTCGGTTCATATTCCAATGGGTAGTTAAAGCTATGTATGTATATGGCATCTGTTCATGTATCAAGAGTAGGTCAAGAGTGATGTATCAATTTTATAAATAGGCGTGTCTTGTAATCATTTTGGATATGAGTGAATCAATTGTGAATACAGAGGTAAAGAATAGCTCACTTCGTCGTCCTCCTCCTTCGTGAGTGTTTGTTGGTCACCTTCAGCTATCTCATTAAATTGGTATCAGAGCTTACAATTTGAGATCATAGCTACAAACACTCAATTTCTTCTTCAATAGCCTCATCTTATCAAGGAAAATTTTGGTAACTAGCTTCTAGAATGAGAGCCTTGCTTGGTGCCCATGGTGTATGGGAAATGGTCAACACTAGCTACGAAGAGCTAGACGATGAAGCCACAATGAATCAAAGTCAAAAGAATACATTGGATAAGGTAAGAATGAATGATCAATATGCTCTGTCGATCATCTATCAAGGTTTAGATGACTTTATGTTGGAGAAAATTTTGAAGGCCATTACTTCAAAGGAGACATGGGAGATCCTTCACGAGATACACCAAGGAGTACAAATGGCCAAAGTGCCTTAGAGAGTCTTAGCCGGAAAGAGTATCAAACAAGAGAAGGTGAAAGAGCCTGAGTCTAGAGAAGGCAAAAATGCAGGGAAGGCCTCAATCTACTGTAGCAAACGTGAGCTTCAACGAGTGAAGCAAAGTTCGTTTGGAGACAACCCAAAATTCTTGTTGAAGGAAAAGGTACTAAATTATGTCATGATTTTGCTTTCCCTGAAATGGATATGCAGTGCTAGATTGGAACTATTGTTTCCCATTTGCTCATATAGAGAGCCTTTGTGAAAGGGACCGTGATCCTACTCGAGAAAATCTTGATATTCATGATGATTCCGCAATGAGACTACGACGTTCGAGGAAATGGGTGCATAGATTGAGCCCATGAAAAGTGTTTTTTACTCCATAATAATGACCAAGAAAATGGTCATAGTGAAGTGGTAGTTGGTGAAAAGACACGAAAGCATTGGTCTCAAGTGGGTGTGTTGCAACGTTGATCGAAGTGAATCCAACGTTGAGGATGAGCAAGAAAGAAGCACGATGGGGAAAACAACGGCGCTGGACGAGGACTTGCTGCTCAAAAGCTTGTTCGACGAGGCTAGCGAAGTCGAAAGGAAAAATGAGGTAATCGGGATTCTTTCATGGTTTAAGTTGAATCCATTTGAGTATCTTAATCTACTCTTTGACTCATCAACCAAGGATGTGAAAAAGCAGTATCGTAAATAATTTTTGCCGATACATCCTGACAAGTGCAAACATGCACAAGCCAAGGAGGCACTCGGCGCTTTAGCCAAAGCCGAGCAACTATTACGCGATCAACAGGTAAGAGATCATATTCTTTCTCAATTACGGCCGCTAAAGAAGAACTTAGTCTCTATTCAGATATTGATTATGGTGGATACATTGATCGAAGGAAGAGAAAGCCTACTTGTTTCAAAGCAAACTACAAGAAGAGAGAGAATTTGGTTTAAGGAGGAGTGTTAGAAATATCCTTAAAACCAAATTCATAAATGTTGAGACTATCGACAATTTCTAAATTGTTGATCAAATGGAGAAGGTGTCAATTTAGTGAATGAGATGTGGATTGGTTGTCAATGTCCGTTCGACTCCCAAGACATATACATGAACCGAGACTTATCTTTATTGTTTTTATTTTTAAGATTCTTTATCGTAGAGTTATTATTAGTGGAGTATATCAAGAGTCGGTTCAAATTTCGATCTGTTGTTAAGCCTACGTACGTATATTGCGTCTATTTATGTATTTAGAGTAGATCAAGAGTCATGTATTAAACTTATAAATGTGTGTCTTGTAATCATTTTGGATATGCATGGGTGAATCAATTGTAAATACCGAAGTAAAGAATAGCTGTCTTCGTCCTCCTCCTCCTTCGAGAGTTATTTCGTGAGTGTTTGTTGGACATCCTCGATTTATCCCATCAAAAAAGTTCATAAAAATGCCAAAAAAAACAAAGGGAAAAGAAAAGGAGATGGTGAAGAAAGTCGAGGCAAGAATGGTGGAGCTGGTGTTGCAACTTGTGCAATGTGTACAGTGGTGGGGGTTAGTGAGACACCTGGCTTGCAATATTGAGAAACCTATCTGCACTTCCTGCACTTCCATGCATAAAATATACACATAAATAGACATACATATCAACAAGTAAGCGAATAAATAAAATCTAAACAATCAGTTCTCTTCCCACTGCTCACTGAGATCTTCAAACCGTGTTGAATCTCTGTCTCTAGTCCTCTCTCTCTCTCTCTCTCTCTCTCTCTCTCTCTGTGGGTTTATTTCTACTGGTTTCTCGTGACCACTGCCACTTGTGAGCATCAGTTTTTGTGCACTTGTTTGCTAATGTTATCTTGGATATACGCCTGCCCCCCAACTCCCCCACATTTGTTGAGATACACATCAAGTCAAGTTTGTTAGAGAAGTTCTACATCGAAGAATTGATATGATATTGAGTAATTAATATATCATAGTTGACTCATAATTTAATGGCTTAAGTTTTTGAGTAAAGATGGATTGGACTAGATATGTTGATTAGATCGGACTCGGGCTCCCTCTCGGCGATCTTTTCAGGTGAAGGTATCGGATTTGTACTGTGCTCTCCCAACAACATCGACCTTCTTTTCTCTGTCAAAGTGTTCTAACGGCATAAACCCTAAGTTTCTTAAGCATCTGGAGCCCAAGATTCACGCCGTTGTGGTCTGCGTTGCATGTGGTAAAATATTCATCTTTCTCTTGCTGTATGCATAGAAAAGACCGTCCTGTTTGGGCACACAGAGATCGAAAGAACCAGCAGAGACAAATTTTGCTAGATTCACTGAAATGTACATTGGACAATGGGCAGGCGAGTCCACATTTGTCTCTCTTGCGAAAATCAGCATATGGTTGGGCTGTTCTTCCCTTGAGTTGACTGAAAGAAGAGAGTCTGCAGCAGCCAACCTGAACAGCATACCTAATCCAATCTCTGTTGTTGCAAACATTCAAGGATCACATGAAGTGACAGGAAGACAGTTTCAAAAGGTTAACCCTTGTTTTTTTCTCTCTATATTTTAAGTTGTTAAACAAGCTGGATATCTGATCCTTGTCTTGTAACAGATCACAAAGTGATCATCTCACCCTGTTCTTGAAAATGTTCCGGATCGAATCATATGGTAGGACAGCACAAGCAAACTCTCGTCAACCTGTTCTTACACATTTGTTTTTTTTTCTTTTTCTTTTTGATTGGAACTAACACCTTTGTTTGACTTATACCTTTCGAACGGTTAAGTTTCATGATAAATTAAAATATGAAATTTAACCCCTAAAGTTCAGCAGTTGGTTCTACATAGCCTCTTGGATGACTTTTGTGTTTGGGGGAGAGTTCTTAGATTAGATGCGATTCTGTGAATAAATGATTTCTAAATCAAATGGTCATCTTCTTGATCACATGCTAAGCGACAAGAACAGCCATCCGTTGGGATAAGGACAAGCCCCATTTAGGTTTAGTTAATACTTACCTGCAGAAAGATTCTACCAAACCTTACTGGGCCTTGCCGACAGTTTTCCCGATAATTATGTGCGGCTGCTGCTTCCCAATAGCTTAAAAAAAAAAAAAAGAACCAAACAAAGAAAAAGGGTGTGTCTGAAGATTGCGGGTATCTCAGTAAGGCCCTCTCACTTTCTTTTGAAAAAGAGAAAAAGGTTACAAAAGAGAGCAACGAGTGGACAGACACATGTAAAGCTTGCATATCTTTTAGATACAGAGTTAAATTGTAATGCATGCATCACTTTCAGGAAAATGCAAAGCAAACATAGGAAATGCATGAGATAATGTCTGTATATATGCTTTTATGTTTTGACATAATATAAGCATTTTTTCTAATGTGACCTATATCACTGAGATTGTAATTATCATTAGAA
>JAGVVM010010889.1:0-13614 GCA_019149425.1 Psidium friedrichsthalianum
AGAACAAGAACGGGCAATACATGAGTCGTGCATGAGATTTTAGCCCTGTATGATTCTTACTCACTCCGAACGACTAGCCTTTTCCATCGGATCTGTGAAATTCACTCGTGAGGCTTAGATAGCAAGGAGGTAGTTGCCCAAATTTCATTGTTGAGCAATTCTTTTTGTGTAGTCGATTGTAGTATTTATTGCTTATCATACATGGAAGAAAAGAGCAAGTTTTGTGACCAAAGCTATGGCCAATAGAAATAATATTGAAGATACTTTGCAATTGCTTTATTTGTTTTAAAACTCTTCAAGTGCGGGAGACGTTCATAACCCAGGTTTAATTGAATGTTTGCAAGCCAATAACTGTACAAAAGCCCTTGTTTTACAAGTCATATCTTCAAGGACAAGTATACATTCAGTTTGATTGTGCAAACAGTCTTAGGAACATACGGGGTTGATCGACAGATATCGAGCCTCTCTTGTTATGACTGTTGGGCCCTCTCTGCTGGGGAATCAATGCCAAGAGAATAGAAGATTATTTGCTTGCTTTGACGCTTGAGGCTAGGCCGAAGGAAGAAGCTGGCCTACCAAAAGTTGCAACTATCAGACTCAGTTGGTGTTCGCCGATGTAATATTAAGAAGCATTTGCTCCGTTGATAACTTCAATTCAACAAGTATTGTCACACCAAGCCGCTTGGAACTATGAAGCCATCTCCCTCGGGTAGTGATACAAGAAGGTGGCTACTGTCGTGAGTTTGCCAAGTCTCTTCCTACGCATCTTCTGGCTTCTTCTCGGGCACGATACCTTGCTTCAATGCCATGCCATACACATTACGAGCGCATAACCACCTTCCTTGTCGATTAAATTCGTTTATAACGATGTTGTATGCATCTTTAAGGGGATGCGTAAATCTTTCATCCATTAGGACCAACAAAGTCTTGTCAAGCTTTCCCTCCCTGCAAAGTGCTCTCACTACTCTAGCTAAACTATTCATTTTTGGTGTATTCCCCATTCTCATCATGCGCTCCTTATTGAACAAAGCTTCCTCATTTCTGTTCCCCACAGAAAGCGTTTGTATGATAAATCCGTAAGAGCTCTCATCAATAACACAGCCCCTGCTTCTCATTTTCTCGAACATCTGGTAGGCATCATCCAATAGGTCTCTCTCTTTCCAAGAAATCCTACACACAGCCCTCAGTAATGTATTCAACATCCTCTGTTCAACTTCAAAACCATCTCCTACCATCTCTTTATAAGCCCTCAATGCAGCCCTTATTTTCCCCCACTTCAACAAGCCGTGAATCAAGGTGCTATAACTGATGCGGTCTGGCATGCAATCTCTCTCCTTCATCAGCTTCAACAAACCAAAGCCTTTCATTGGCTTCCCTTCTTTGCAGTACCCATTGAACAAAGTATTATAAGTAACAACATTCGGAGACACCCTGCCCTAGAGCTTCATCAAGCAATTCCATGGCCTCTGGCGACCTGCCCACTTTGCAAAACCCATCCATAACAGCTGTATATGTGTATAAGTCTGGCTTGATCGGAATGGAATCCTTCTTGATATTCTCCAACATCTCATATGCTTCCTCCACCCTCCAACGTAGCACAACCCTTTGATCAAGCAATTGTATGTCTGAATTGTGGGCTCGCAACCAACTTTGTTCATCACACGGAACACCTCAAAAGCCCTCTGCATTTCGCCCTTTCTGCAGAACGAATTCAAGAGGGTTGTGAAAGTCGCGACACTCGGGCAGTGCTCGTTACCCACCATGAAGTCCAAGATTCGTGTAGCATCATCTACGTTGTTCTTCAAACAGTGACAGCGATCACGGACGAAAACGTCCACGAGTCCGGGTCCAACCCACGAGAAGGCATTTCGTCGAACACTTGCAAGGCGATGTCGGGCTCGTGCGCCATGGCCAATGCCGCGAGGAGATCGTTGACCCCGGACAAGCTCCCCATCTGCCCATCTCGCTGTAGGAGACGGACGAACTCGGCCCTGTCCCTAGTGGGCAACGCCCTGATTCTTTCCGCCAAGTGCTGGACGCGCACCGCGCAGTCTCTCCGCTCGAGTTCCTGATTCTCTCGCCCCTGCACCTCACTCGGCGTTGCTAGGATCGCGCTGGTTCCATCAACAGAGCCGTGCGAATCTCCGCTCCGGGAGAGCCTTGGGACGGGCTTGCTTCGTTGGATCTTCCAAAGATGTTGTGGGGAGATGACGATGCTTGGAAACGAGCAAGGGTTGCGCTGCGAAGGGAGATGGAGAAGCGGCGACAGGGGAGGATATGGAGGGGATAACAGTGAGGAAGGATGAGGAGGCATTATCCGCAAGGATGTGTTCACAGCTTTCATGCTTTACCCGCACATTCGAATCGACACTGCGATAGTAAGTCACGAAAATTACGAAGATTCGGGCCTGAAATGGACCTATTTTATCGAATAAAGATTCAAAGCGGACTTTATTTTAAAAAAGGATCTAAAGTGGCCAAGTCAGTCTTGCATAAAGGCCTAAACTCGACAATCGGCCAAACATTTCCTAGCACAAATTTTTCGGCAATTAAAATAAGGACAATTTTTGTCCGAAGTTTATAATTGGTCCAAAAAATGAGGAAAAATTCGAAATAATGATTTGAATTAGAGTCATTTGCTCAAAAGAGGATTCATAGTGGATTTTATTTCAAATAAGGATCTAAAGTGGCCAAGTCAGATGAAAGGGATGTCTCGTTCTTCTTCATTGTGCAAGGGAGGACCTTTGTCGTTGTCATTATGCAGTTCTTTTCCCTTAAGAATGACGGCCCAAGGTAATTTCGCAGCAAAAGGGGTCAACTTGAGTTCGTCTTAGGCCGCAACATATTTAATTAAAGCCTGTAATAAAAAGAAATTACATGTAGTTTCTTTGGCGAGAAAGGATTTAAAAGATAGATAAGCCAGACATTGATACAAAAGTTACATCACTCAACCTATCGGTTGAAAAGTTATGCCACAAAGTGAGAATTATACAGAATTTGTGGCACATGTGGACTCCACAAATCTCAAGCAGGCTCCAAAGGAATCGCGGACACAAGAGATGGATCCATCAAAAAATCAGTACATTCATCAAATGTAATCTGATTGAGTGCTAACACCTGAGCAAAAAACGATCCAACCAAACACCGGACCGTACTCAACCAGCTTAATTTGCGTAACCGGCAGGTACGGTCGGTTTCCGGTTAATTTCAAAACCGGCGGGTATCGGTTCGGTTCTCGGTTTCGGGTGGAATAATGGAACCGGTTTTTATAAATATAAATGCCCTTCTGACACTCCTCAAAGTTGCATCCGTCCTAAAAAGAGCCTAGACCCGCAAAATGAAAAAGATCCTACCTAACCACCTTGATTCAGTCGCTCTTATTGACAATTTAATTGTACATTCCGATTTTATAGTATAATGAGCAAATTGTCATTTAGGGCGCGCATGACAACCATTTGTTAGAAATAATTTTGGACAGAAATGGATTTTTCATTTCGCTAGAGGCCAAATTTTTTGTTTCGAGGCCAATCTATTTATGGAACAGATTTTGTTCCAGAAATAGAAAAACAGATTTGCGTCCAAAATTTCTGTCCAAACCTATTTCTGGAATAGGTTGGAGAGAGAAATCAGTGAATTTTGATAGCACTTGTTGGGACAGAACAGCAAGAGGCCAATACCTTTGAGAGAGCTCATAATTTTGATTGACTTGTTGGAAAAGAACAGCAAGAAATACTTTATCCGTTAATACTTTATTGAGTCAAAAGTTACAACTACAATTTTTTTCTGAATGGGTGACGCTTAAGACCGAACCATCCAAAAGAAAAGGACGGACAGGTTTTCTGTCCTAGGAGCTGGATTCATGTGAGAAAATCCATCAAGCAAGCATCCAAAGGAATCGCGGACGACACAAGAGATGGATCCATCCAAAAAATCTAGTACATGGGATGCATCAAATGTTAATCTTGATTGAGTGCTCCCAGTTTCGGTGGACTCCACAAATGAGGCGATGTCCTTAATAGCCAGCAAGTTAGTTACCCCTACAATCGAAATGGAAATTTCGACTCGTCATTCTTATTTTTCATCTAGTTGTCGAGACAATTAAAAAGGGGTTTTCCTTGTTCCAAGATATATTATCTTAGACTAAAATCATTCGATTATACATATTATACAACGCGGGTGTTGCAACTCGATTGTTGCCATCTCAACTCTTTCAGATGATTGCACACAATTATAATGCTGTTTGTGCAAGAACAGGTGCCAATTTTCCTCTCTAATACTGTGGGAATTCCTTTGCGTTTGAAACTTGCACAAAAGGGCAAAGTACCGAACGTCCTTTTGGGAAAAGAAACTTGCGTAATTGTAAGGCGAGTCAAAATGCCATAGACCCAGTCACCCAACAACCTACGAGAAAAAGGCCAACAAGTTTTTCTCGAATGTCCGGAAAATTATCTAAAATTCTTAAATCCGTTACACTTTTACCTATTCAGTCCTAAATCTTTTAATTTTATCTATTAAGTCATAAATATTTTCACATTTTATTAAGTGAGCCCATCCAGCCAATTAATGTGGCTAAAATCACTAATGTGGATGTTGTTCCTCCTATGTGGCATAGTTGACACAAAGAAAAAAAAAAGGCCAAAAAAAAGAAAGAAAAGAAAAATAAATAGATAATTCAAAAATATTTAAAATTGTCTACAACAGTATCAATAATGCCACGTAGGACAATCGGCTTTCAAGTTAGTGATTTTCGATTAAAATTTACTTGGCGGGCTTAATTAAAAAAACATGAAAAGATTTAGCATTTAATTGACTATATTTAAAGGTTTAGGATTAAATTGATAAAAATACAATAAATTTATGATTTTTTTGAACTATTTTCCCCTTAAATTCTGACTTTAACTCGTCAGAATTTCTCTATCCGTATCTTTTCAACCTCTTTACTCCAATGTGATCATGCCTGACGATGCGATAACATGTGTTATAGTCAATTGGATTATATTCTTAAGATGTGAATTTATCATTAATTTAGAACACCCTCTTTTCCACTATGACGTTATGTCCAATGAAACACCGATAGAAGAAGATGTGAATTTACTCCTTTTTCTTAAAAATTTACCAAATAGCCATAATTTGTCATATGGATATCAATTCAGTCCTTAATATTTTTGTGAAATTTCAACAAAATCCTTTTGAGTAATTTTCACGCGAAAATGCCGATGTAGAGGTCTAGTCATCAATACCGTCTTCCATGGCATAGTTGGTATATGACATGAATCAATTCTTTTCCTCTCTGTCAACAAAAAGTATTGTGCTTCCCTTGTTTGTGCAAGTTTTAAACACTTGATCCTTCAATGTTATATGACAAGAGATATATTCGCTACAAGTCTTAAAACTTGTCATCAAAATATAATTGAGTCCTAAAACTTTCAGAAGTACAATCAAGTCCTAAAATTTATCAAATTGATGCAATCGAGTCCTTTGGTTAGCTTTGTCCAATTCGGCTAATGAAATGCGCCTTTTTTATTATTTTATCTCTCCTACGTGACGCTAGTGTAGTTGAAACAAGAAAGATAAGCTCAAAATGACATTGTTTTGATCTAAATTTGATTTTTTAAATATAAATGTTAGTTTAATTAAACTAAAAAATAAATTAAATTAAATTAAAAAAGGGGGCAAACTAGCAACGCAAGGGCCAGCAGGGGCGTCGGATATAATGACCCGAATTTCTCAGCTGCTTAAGTACAAGCGAGTTAGTTTTCATCGGGCTCGAGTTCATAGCGAACGCGCTTTGAGGGACTTATTAAAGTGTTTTGGCGCGGTGGATTGTTTGAGTTTAATAATATTTTTGGGGACATTATGTATTTAATTTGGATCGCATAGAGCTAAATTTGTGAAAAATTGGGACGATTAGGGCAAGAATGACACGTGTCACGTGACGGTGACACATGGCGTGGGAGATGGTGCCACATGTCACCTTGGATGGGTGACTCATACCCCCACATGGACACCTCCCTCCCCCCCTTATGATCTCTCTTTCTCATTTTTCTTGCCGACTCCCTCATTTTCATCTTCTTCTTTTCCTCTCCTTCGGGGGCGCCAACTTCTCTTCCGTGGAGCTCCCTCATCCCATCCGTTCGTCGACGTCATCTCCCCCGTTTGGACTCTCTCTCACCATGCTCGTGCACAAGGAAGCAAGCTTGGGAGTTGCGGCAGTAATCCATAATGGCTCTTGCGCGTGGGAAAGATAAGGCGAGCTCGAAGTCGGCGCGGAGGTCATGGTTGATTTGTGCGAGAAATCAAGGCGGGCCCGAGCTAGTGGTTGCATTGGGTTCGTGGTCGTCCGAGCATGCAAGGAGGATAAGGCGAATAGAAATTCCAACTTGTTGATTGTTAGATTGTCTATCCCACTCGCATGTTGATCTTGTTAATTAATTGGCGTCCTTGAGTGTCGAATTCATGAAGTTGGGGAACGGATCGTCGAGATAGTGCGGCAGATTGTGGTGGCCAAGGGAGTTGGGATTCGGCTTGCATTTAGTGAGCCTGGATGCTTTGCTTGTCATAGCTAGGGGTGTAACTGATGTCCTCGATGGTAGGATCATCGGAGTTTGGTGTTCGGATCGTCGCTTTGGGAGGCAGATTTAGCTTGGCGGTAGCAAAATGGGTTCAAAATTGGCCTATAGAGGCGCAACGGGCATCGAGTTGTCTTGCATGTCCATGCCTTGATCTGAGGAAGTATTATGAGTGCAGGAGAGGTGGAATCCAAAGCCAATCAGACAAAACGGTTGAGGGACCGTGGACAGATTCATGTGAGAGAGTCGGCATTGACTATAAATGGATGCATAGAGGTCGTGAATGATCCGCAAGCTATGGTTATTGCTTGAATGTTCCGGTTAATTCGATTCGGTGGTTTTACTTGCCCCCTTATTGTTGATATGTGCTGCTTGCTGGGTGTTTGACAATTTTGATGGTTGACGTGTTAGAATAACACCTGCTAAACTTTTAGCTTACTCTCGTTGTTGAACTTTTTCTAACCAACTTAGCTAAGGAGGATGCCAATGAAGAATAGCGGACATAGCTATGATGGCATCATTGGAATACGCCCATGGTGCTAGCTAGACAGGAGTTGGTGATACCCTTTCATTAGCCTCCCAGTGTGATCTATTGTTATTCAATAGATAATGCACAAAACTAGTTGTAATGACATGTGTATAAACAAGATGTTTATGGCATCAGATGAGTCTGTTTATCATATGTGGCATGAATAGTATATGTTAGTGTACTTAATGAGGTCATACCCTTTAAGCGTGCTATAATTTGTTTCCATGCACTTGTGTTTTTCTAAGGATGCTTATTATTTTTTGATTTATTTAGCTTCCGCCTGCTTATATATATATAATATCCAATTAAAGTAGGATGCATAAGTAGATTAAGCAGGTGGCGAGGCCTGAGTCGTCATACCAGAAGGGCTGGCAAATGTGGGTGAGGACAGGCTCGGGTCCCCAGGCCCTAGCTAGTGGCTGGCAACCCTAGCTATGTAGGGGAGGGCCACCGCTGGCGGGGTCACCTTAAACTTTTTCAAGAACTTCCATCTTTAAGGTACTCGTCCAACCCATACGATTCTATAGTCAATAAAGGTGCAATTTTTTGGATGAAATTTGGAATCTTGGGTTCTGGAAGTTGCTGGATGATAGCACTTTTTAGCTTCTCAATTTGGGTTATTCGTTTCTTGTTTTTGTGGGGATATTGCATGAATTGGTCGTGTTGCAGATGACGGCATGGCTGGTGCTGAATTTGGCACTCCGAGAAGTCCTCCGATATGCAATGTAGGCTAGAAAATGTCTTTACCTGCTTCAATTCCTTGCAGGCCCTCATCTAGTTTTGGACTTATCTTGGGCCCGGCAACCCCGACTTGCCACACCATCGTTGGCCCTTTCGGCGATGGAGGGGGGCGGTAGCAGAGAGGGGCGCTAGTTTTTCTGGTTTTCCCTTTCTTTCTTTTTTTTCTTTTTAATTTATTTTATTATTTAGTTAATTTAATAATGTTATATAAAAATTAAATTTGGACCAAAATGACGTTGTTTTGGCCTTATCTTTTTTGTTTCAATCACATAGTGTCATGTAGGAGAGAGAAAATAATAAAAAAAGGCACATTAGCATTTTCTTTCAGCCAAATTGGATGTTGTCAATGGAAGGAACTGATTGCACCTGTTTGACAAGTATTGGGGTTTAATTGCACTTTCTAAAAATTTTAGGACTCGACTGTACGTTGAAGACAAGTTTTAGAACTTCTAGCCAACATATCCCTAAAATCAAGTATTGCTCTTTCCTATTTGTGCAAGTTTTGAACACCTGGTCCTACAATATTACATGACAATGGATAAATCAACTAAATTGATAATAAAAAATCTCCTTTGGTCAATTGAATACCACCATTCTTTATCTCATTGGCAACCTTTATTTTCCGTAAAATGGCCATTATTGATTCATAATATAGGCATGATAAAACTTAAAGTGATACCACAGGGGACAAAATTGATTGGAAATATATTTGCACCGTCAATCTTGGACAAATACGCAAAGTTTCATAGTTAATTATCAATAAACAGCTATTGTAGTCTTAGTGCACTTTCTGTATCGTAAGAACACATTATATCAAGGAAAAATCTCTGTTATCCATCTTATATGGTCCAAACATCTTATAATACAAAGGCAAAAAGAGAGATAAAGGTTGTCGAATTCCATCATGAGATCAACTAGACAGTGTCCTCCCTGACTCCTCCTTTGGCACTCCCAACCAATCAAGTTGCAGTGTTGTTATTCATCGATAATTCTTCTTGATCTGGAACATTAATTTTAAACAGATTTTTCATAATCACTTGAGCGAATGATCAAGTTTATGAGTCTCAAATAAATTGCTCTGACTTGTAGATTCTTTCATATCTTGAAAAAATTGTTCTTAATTGGTATTTATAGCTACCATAGCAAGGAATATACCATAGATGAATCATTTGAAGTAAGAATTCAACACAATCATGTCAATTGCAATAACAAGATATCCTAATATGGAAAAACAATAAATTCATGTATATTGTTCCCCGACTGCTTCATATTGTTCACAAACACATGCCAAGAGCACGATGAAAGTTATGAAAATTGCGATGGAGATCACTTGCATGTTTCAGCAAAAGGACAATAGAAATGCCAAAACTTTAGTGCCAATTTTTAATTTTTGAATCATTTAAGTGCCAACCTTTTCTAAAAACATTCATTTAAATGCTAGATCTGATCTGCTTGGCTAGAAACCGATGTGATACTTTTTATTATTATTATTAATGTCTGAAGCTGATATGGCTCATTGGAGTTCTAGTTAGCATCTAAGGCATAAAACGACATCGTTTATTGCATTTGTCAACTTCTTTATTTTATTTTATTTATTTTATGTATTTTATTTTCTCACTTCTTGCTCTAGCCGCCAACCAATCAGAGGAGTGCCAATGAGGACTTTGCCCTTGCCAATCCTCCGCCCTCCCTCTAGTTGGTTGCCAATTCGACAATTGACCAGAGAAAGAAGGTATTAAAAAAATAAGAAAAGAAGGATAACTGACATGTCACTTAAAAAAAGAAAAATAAATTAAAATGCCATATCACTTAAGAAATATAATTACAAAGACCACGTATTTTTTTGGAAGGAATTTCTCATCATTGGTACTCAAGTAATCTTTTTTTTCTCTAATTTGGCACTTAGGTGAGCCGGCAAAAATTTTGACATTTTTGGTATCCTTTTGCCACATGTTTCTATGACCATGTAAATGAGGATTGAAGAAATCCTTGATTGAAGAAATTATGCAAATTGAAATACTCGATTACATAAAGAAACTAGTGATTCATTTGCCAAACCCAAATATTTCACATCTGAATCAAAAAAGCATCACAAAAAATAAAGGGGTTTATTACCAAAACCCCCCAAACTGGTACACTTGTAATAATTTATCATAAACTATTTTTGCTAAATAATTTTTATCACAAAAAATTTTCAATTGTACACATGTGACAAATTTATCTTAAAATTTTTTTTGACATAAAGTCTCAAATAGTACACTCATGATAATTATCTTAAAGAAATTTTTGATCAAAAAAACTCTAAACTAGTACTTATGGCAATTTCACCTACCTTTTCATTAAATCGGAATTAATATCACGAAAATCTAAACTAATATTTGTATTAAATTGGGTAAAAATTGTCAAATTGGTATACCGCGTGCATTGGTGCTATGTGATCCATCAAACATTTAATGGAAAATTTAACGTAAAAATAACGGAGGATAAATTTTATAAAATTGTTTACTTTTCTTTGGTTATTTTCTTTCTTCAGGTACCAATTTTTGTTGGGGGGTCCGCAAATTCATCAGCCAAGTATTTTTCACCTGTGGCGGTGAGTTTGCGGACAGATTTGTCATAGAGTTGTCGCGATGTCTTTTGATTCGTGGAATTAAATCAAATAAAGTAATGATCATTATGTATTAATGTTTTAGAGAAAATTTTCAAAAAAAGTTCTAAACCTAGTGAACTTGTGCCATTCAGTCATACACCTTTCAATTATGGCAATTTAGCCATAATTTTTTTTACTTTGTCCACATGCACACGATTTGGCCAAATTAAGCTCAGAAAGCGCTAATGTAGACAGTGGTAGTCCTATTGGACTAAATTAAATTTGAAATGATTATTATATAAATTTGTATTTTATAAAATATTCAATGATTTTGCTTATTTGCTATTTGTCTTTTCTTTCATTTACTATTTCTTTGTTGGGCTGAGTCTTAGAAAATTCACCGGCCAACCCTCACTTATTTTCCTCCTTGTGGCGGTGAGGGCTTGGGTGAAGACCACGACTCCCTCAATGGCCATAGCGAGTGTGCGCGATCCCTCAACTCGTTCTGTCAAAAACCCTCACTTGTGCCAAACGAGGGTCAAAACCTAAACTTATGCTATCTCTTAAAGAATAAAGTAAAGAGAGGAAAGAAAAGAAAATAATCTTATTTAATGATAATTATAAAAATATCATTGCGATTATGACCACATAGAATTATCATGTCCACATCAAACAATACCCCCGCCTGGTCCTCGGACTCAATTGACAAAATAAAAATATTTGGACTAAATCGAACAATTGACTATGGATTATTACTGTCGTTGAAATAACATTTCAGTTTCCCTAAGTTCACATGGGATACCCAGTGTGAGATGCAAGGGTTCCCGAAGTATTCGCCAACAAACAGAAGACATTTGGGCCACATGAAGATTGTGGTCTCATTGTCCTGTGGATGGGCGTCCAATGAGCAGGCTTCAACGATTGGTTTCATGGTTGTTTCTTGGACCGAAGTTGACATGGTGGCACAAGATGATTACTCCTAATAATGATTAATTAGCCATAGCTTCCACGAGAACAAGCACTTGGTTACAAAGTGTATACATTGGTTACCTCACATGACGAGATCTCCTCGCTTCTGACTTGCCTGTGAGTTGCAGCAATGAGCCCATCCATCTCGGACATTCAGGTTCCAAGCCTACAAAGTAGCAAATTCAATACAAAGAGGTTTGAGACTCTATCGTCTTGTATATTATCATACTCTACCCCAAAATTATCAATCTCTCCCCACTATCTTCACAGTATTACAATTTCGAGTCATTTAGTAAGCGGATCCTTGTTCAACTTGTGCCTCAGACATTTGCTACCTTACGTAGAGAGATTTCTTCCCTTCCGACTTGTTAGTGAAGTTGCGGCGACGGCTTATCAATATCACACAACAGGTTCCAAGTGGATGAAGTAGCAAATTAGAACGAAGAGCCAAAGACTCTATCATGACCATCTTTTAGGGATCTTTTGGTTCAACTATGATCAGCATCTATAGTAGGTTATGTGGTAAGAAAAATCATTTTGTCGATCCACCGAACACCGAACGATTTGTGACGTTATCTCTTTCTTTCATTATTTGAAACCGGACATGATCTAAAAAATAAGGCCATTTTTAGACAATACTCTGCGAAGCCGAGCTATACATTTGTCTATTATGATTGATTAATATATTTGACCTTTCGTTTGATGTCCAATGAGTTGGGCTTTTAGGATGAACTTATTTTATTTTATTTTATTGGAAGAAGGGTGAACTTGTTGGTCACTCTAATATGACCCATTTCGTGGAACTCTTACTCTTAAGTATGACTCAATAGTCATGGGAATTGATCTCTGGAAAACTCGTATACACTTTCTAGAAGAAATTAGATAAAAATAACTAGGCCAAGAAAAGAATCAAATGAATTTTAATTATTCGCACACATAACAAGCAATAACTACGGTTCACTAAATAAAGAACATGTATATGATAACATGACAGTGTCGGTTCAATGCTGACAGGCTAAATGAATTGAATTGGCACAAATGCAAAATATTTAGAACTGAATCGGCCTAAAATATAAGTTTTAAGTTGACACAATTGTAATAAATTTAGGACTGTTTCGGTGATTTTTTCTATTTTTAATTATTTGAACACATAACAAAGCAAGAACTATGCTTCACCAAATAAAGAACATGTACATGATGATATCTCTTTTCTATAAATTACAAGTATCTATTACAGATACCTGCAACCAAATTGATGCACCAATACAATATGATTGCAGAAGGTTGAAAAAATCAATTAGAACTTAAAAAAAATGCTACATCGTCTAATTGCTGAACAATATCTAGAAACCAGTCAGAACCTCTTGCAAATGATGCCTAAGCAAACATTAATGAGCACATATTGACGAGACAACCTGCCACAATGGCCGAAGACAGGTTCATACAGAGAGGCAAATTGGAGCTAAGAGTCAAAAAGTGGTAAACAAGTATCGTATATTGAGTTTCGGCTCACAGTTCTGGTCACTTCGACCAATGCTATGAGATAGATGATCTCACAAATTATATAAACGGGATAATCGCGTGGCGTAGCAGCTTGGTATGCCACAATTGTAATGCACAGATGACTAGCTTCAACGAAGTAAATGCAATGTGGAAAATCTCTTGATTGAGGCAATGTCACGCCCCGAACCGGCGAGCCACGTGACATCCCTTCTTGGATGATCGGTTGGTTGAACAAACCCAACGCGACAACCCAGATACTTGTTGCCAACCAACCAATTCTCAGAGTTCCTACGCTAGCGGAAACGAACCACGCCTGTACATACATAGAATGGGGAATAGAGAAGAGAGACAGCATACCTATATCACCATACTTTTTATACATACTTATACACCAAATTTACAATATACACAAGCTGCTCGACCAACTAACATCAAAAAGGAGCTTGGTTGACAAACTACCCTCTTCCCAACTTGTACACCAAAAACTTGGGAAATACCTGACTAGAGTTCTAGAGCTACCCTCGCTGACATTGCTCAGGTTTGATAGCGGATCTCCTATGGGTTAGACTCCTCTGCACGTCTACAGTGTCGCTCTCCATGCTCTCCTCAAGTTCTGGGCATCAGATCTAACCAATCGTCCATCAATCCACTGAACGGTCGATCGGATCATCTTCAGGAAAGATGTTTGGTTATACTGAGTCTCATCTCTTCTT
>JAGVVM010010890.1:0-13489 GCA_019149425.1 Psidium friedrichsthalianum
CCAGTAAGGAGCATCTCTCAATCCATCTCGAACCCGCCTCGGATCCGCCCGCAGGGTCCTGCCTGCGTGTGTGTGCTTCCTCCTGTGCCTCCTCTGGTCCTCCTCATCTGTGTCCTACGTCGGTGCACCCTCCTCGTGACCATCTATCTCGGCTCCGATTCGTCCAGGTGACGGCATCTCCTGCGTGTTCGGGATCGACCACCTCGCACCCATACTCTGCTCTGGCTGCACAAGATCGTTCTCCTCCATGGGGATCGGGGATCTCTCGGAGTCCTCGAACCAAACATACCCTCTCTAACAGCCTCGTATCTAGGGTTACAGATAGGTCCCCTGATCCCACTAAACGTGTCACATTGTCTAATGCCACAATAGAGTGCTGTCAAATGGAGGGAAATCTGTGTCCATCTGCCCTGGCACTCCAAACGCATCGCGGTGCAGCATCAGGGTCCCCCCCTGGAAAAAAACAAAATTTTTTTCTGTAAAAGAGGTCAACCACCGCCCATGAGTCGAAACTCAATAAGCTCAATACCACTAATCCTAACGTAGGTTAGGCGTATCTAGTGGGGTCGGTCCTATCCAATGGACTAGGTTCAACGGTCCGGGTTAAGACACTCTCTCAAGTCCTCCTTAGTTACCAGCACCAACATGATTAACATTCTGCAATTTAATCATAAACAGATTTCATAGCATACAGACTGCACAGGAAATATCTCAGATGCATTATGAAATGTCACGGCCTCAACCTGGCCATAACGGAATAGCAGATGGATCATGCTCAGGCCTCAATCGCCATAACGGTCTCCATAGACCATGCCCATCTGTCCCTCCAAATCCTCATCAGGGCCCTCACACACATGCCGCTATGACGGCGAATTAACCACCCTGCGTCTCGAACGCCTTACGTTGGCTCTCCTTTTCTCTCCACTTCCCCTCTGGGGCACCACGTCTCTACGTCAACAACCTCCGGTGACTCAGCCATGCTTCTCATGATGCGGGCCCACCATGATTTGTCAATCGGTCAATCAACACCCTGAAGAGAAGGAGTTAAGGCATGCATGACATGGCATGTAATACACATCATAGACGCAATAAGCCAGCCATCCACTCTTCACGTGCACACATGCCAAGCATAAGGAAATCAAGGGCCCACGAACCGTTTCTCGGTCAGAAAATTCGATAGGACATCGCTCATTATCCTCGGGTTAGCCCATAACCATTGGGCTCTCATCTAGCAAATCTGATCGCTCGGCTCTAAGCCCAAACACCCATGACTATTGATTCAGTACTAAACAGTCCCTCATGTTGGGTGAGTTTGAATTAGGCTTTAACTTGGTTCGGGCCCAATTAAAAGGATACGAGTTCGACATGGGCCTAATGCCTGGCCCTGAGGCCCAGGCCCACATGGGTGGATAATTTCATTAGGTAATTGGCCATTCTAGGGTTCGAAGCCCATTAATCAGGTTGGGTCCATTATGTTCACGTTAAATGAAATGGTTTAGGCCCATAATGAGTTGGGCTTAATAAATTTAGTCATGGCCCTAATAAGTCACCAAGGCCCATAATTAGACCTTGGGCCCAATTAATTAGTCTTAAGTCCATTATGGGCAAATTAGACCCAAATGAGTAAATTTCGTGTAGGGCCCAAGCCCATTTCAAAGAGTATCAATTAGGCCATTTAGCCCATTTAGCCCATTAGCCATTCTAAGGCCCATATACTTAATGGCTTCATAAGTTAAGATTCAATTATAATTTGGACCCAATTAGTGTTCATTTTCGTCCAAATGAAGGCCGCACCAGTGTCCAATTGGGGTCCAATTACGTGTTATTTCGGCCAATTAGTGTGAATTAAAGTTCCCGAGGCCCTTAAGTCACTTAGGGCCCATTAGTCCACATTTTTAATTCCTTAATTCCAGCCCATTATCAACATTTCAGGCCCAAATCTTCACTACAAGTTGGTTTATTTCGGCCGGTAGCCCATACCAAACCCAAGGGCCTACAAGCCCTTTAGCCTAATCACCTTTACACTATTATCAACAATTAAAAACCACTATACTCTACACACCCACACACATACAACCGGCCTAAGCTAGGATTAGAGTGTTGCTTCTAGAGGGGTCGGTGACGGTTGCTGGTCGGCGGAGACGGGGCGGGACGGTGGCCGCGGAACTCACGGCGGCCGAACGAGCTTCGGCCTAAGGAGGAAACGGCTTAGTTCCGCCGTCCAAATGGTTCGGTTTGCGCCCGAAAATTTCATGGGGAAGGTAGCTAGGACACACTTACCTGAGGTGATGATGGGGCGGTGGCGGTTGGCTTGGCCGTACGGCGACGGAGGCAGTGATGGCGTCACACACAAAAGGGCGGCACGGCTTGTTGGAAAACCCGGAGAGAGAGAGGTACGGAGGGGAACGGTGAGGTTGGTTCGGGTCAAGGTGGCTCACCAAGCCACGGATTCACAAGGGACCAAGACGTTAGGACTCACCAAGGGGTTCACGGAGGCGGAGACGGCGGTCGATCCAACGTGTGGCCGACTGTGACGACTAGGGGAGCGAAAACGGCGGGCGACGGGCTGACCGGAAGAAGTAGAGAGGCAATGAGGTTCGTCGGTCCATCCAAGGGGGCTCCCATGGTCAAGAAATGAAGAGGTGAGGGGTCGTGGGACTTACCGTGGCGACGGGAAGGCCGGCGGTGGCCGAGGACGACGGCGGCTACGGGCGGCTCACGGCGGTGACGGGCGGACGGAAGAGGCCGAGAGGGAGGGCGATAGGGAGAGAGGGAGGAGGTGGTTCGGCCGAAACAAAATGGGAGGGAGGAGAGAGAATAGGAGAGAGATTATAATCTATTAGAATAAGGGGAAATTAGATTATAGTGGGGTGGTTGATGGGGTTTTCATGACATGATGGATTGAGGTTTGATTTGATTGACATTCTTGGAAATTGTGCCATGATGCGATTGATTGATTGATGTGACATCTGACTGATGTGACATCTGATTTGACTTGCCTCGATTTGCGTGCCAAATGCACCGATCGGATCCCGAGCGCGAACGAATTTTGGACAGGATTTGGTGTCGGTCTTTCGAATCTACTCTCAAAAATCTATTCAGTCTCATCCTAAGGTCTGAGCATTTACCGGGGGCATTTCGGTAATTTTCCATTCACGTCTTGCTTCTCGACGTGCACCGGCTGTCTGACCTTCAGTCGACATTTCTGAAACTGACTTCATTTCTTCATTGCGTTTATCTTACTGATTCGATTGTCCATCGTCAGATTTCATTTTGTGGTCAATTTCATCAAATACCGACTCTGTCTCAGTCTCAAGCCAACGGGCGGCTGATTGGGAAAAATTCCCAAATAGCCTTTCCCCTTCGGTTGGTCAGGTCAGGGTAGCTATTCCTGAGTGAGCGTCGACTAGAGTGTATTAATGAAGTGTTTCCATTCATTTAGAAAGTCTGACTGTTGGGTCGAATTTTCAGACTGTCACACAAGGCCAGAAGGTTCAGAGAAGGACTGAGGCCTGAGCTGAAGAGTATGATTATTGCTACTGGGCTGAGGGACTACAACGAGATCTATGAGAGAGCCCTGGCAATAGAACGAGATCTGCAGGAGAAGGCTGCCGCATCTGGATCGCGGTTCATGCCAAACAGGAACTTCAGGGATTTCGGCAAAAGGCCGATGAAGGACAACCGCAGGTTCGTCCCACCTGCGAGGAGAACCTTGGGAAAGCCACCATTTGCTGGAAACCAAAACTGCCATGACTGTGGCAGAAGGCATGGGAACAGCCCCTGTCCGAAGAAGACGGGAGGATGCTTCAGGTGTGGACAGATGGGGCACATGCAAAGGAACTGCCCGAGGAATGGTCCGAGACCCCAGTTCCAACCGCAGCAGCAGCCACCAGTGGCGAATGCACCTCAAGGAATTCTGAACCGTCCGCCTGCTCAGGGACGAGTATATGCTGTGGCGCGCAAGGATGCTGAGAATGCGCCAGGGGTGATCACAGGTACCGTTTCTCTCTGTGGTCACACCGCTATGCCTTGTTTGATCCTGGTGCATCCCATTCGTTCATATCTGCACGTTTTGCTGAGTTGGCTGGAATAGAAACTAGACCATTGGATAATGTATTGCATGTGGCCACCCCATTGAAGGATAGAGTCGTTGTTATGTTGGGATGTAAGGGGTGCGAGATAGCTCTGGGAGATAGAATTGAGAGGATTGACTTAGCCGTCCTGCCCATGTATGATTTTGACGTAATTGTTGGCATGGATTGGTTGGTTAGACATGGAGCAGTTATTGACTGCAGTAGAAGTACTATAAGGCTGAACCCAGTAGATGGGCTGAGTATGAGTTTAAAGGAAATCGAGGTGGAACCTCAATTCCTTGGATTTCCGCCCTAGAAGCAACTAAGCTGATGGATCAGGGTTGCCTAGGACTCTTGGCATCTGTAATAGATTCGTCGGCTCAAGAGGTGAAATTGGAGGAGGAGCCTGTAGTAAGGGAATACCCCGATGTGTTTCCTCAAGAATTGCCTGGCTTGCCACCAGAGCGTGAAGTAGAGTTCGTGATTGAGTTGGCACCTGGAACTGAGCCAATCTCAAAAGCACCGTATAGGATGGCACTATCTGAATTGAAAGAGCTGAAAGGTGCAGATGCAAGAGCTACTGGATAAAGGATTTATCCGCCCCAGTGCTTCGCCATGGGGAGCTCCGGTGCTGTTCGTTAAGAAAAAGGACGGATCACTAAGGCTGTGTATAGATTACAGACAGCTGAACCAAGTGACGATCAAGAACAAGTATCCTTTGCCGAGGATAGATGATCTGTTTGATCAGCTGGAAGGAGCGTGTGTGTTCTCCAAGATAGACCTAAGGACGGGTTATCACCAGCTAAGGATCAAGAAGGAGGATATCCCGAAGACTGCCTTTAGGACAAGATATGGGCATTACGAGTTCACTGTCATGCCATTTGGGCTGACAAATGCCCCAGCTGCATTTATGGATATGATGAACAGAGTGTTCAAGGAGTTCTTGGATCGATTCGTGATAGTCTTCATCGACGACATCCTGGTGTACTCGAAGAATGCTGAAGACCACGAAGAACACTTGAGGATTGTTCTGCAGACCTTAAGGGAGCACGCATTATATGCGAAGTTTAGCAAGTGTGAGTTCTGGCTGAGCAGAGTGGCGTTTCTTGGACACATTGTATCTGGAGAAGGAATATCAGTGGATCCAGCTAAGATTGAAGCCGTGGAGAAGTGGCCGAGACCAACGACCGTGACTGAGGTGCGAAGTTTCCTTGGATTAGCTGGCTATTACCGACGCTTCGTGGAAAGGTTCTCCGCGATAGCCGCTCCGATGACAAAGTTGTTAAAGAAGGAGTCGAAGTTTGAATGGAACGCAAAGTGTGAGGAAGCTTTCAGGAGCTGAAGGATCGATTGACTTCGCACCAGTGTTGACCATCCCATCCGGACCAGGAGGATTTGAAATTTACAGCGATGCTTCGCTAAGAGGTCTAGGATGTGTCTTGATGCAACATGGACGAGTAGTAGCTTATGCATCTCGACAGCTGAGGCCACATGAGATGAATTATCCGACGCATGACCTGGAGTTGGCTGCCATAGTATTCGCATTGAAGATCTGGAGACATTATCTGGTGGGAGAGAAGTTCCAGATTTACACAGATCACCAGAGTCTGAAAGTATTGTTTTCGCAGAAGGAATTAAACATGAGACAGCGTCGATGGATGGAGCTTCTGAAAGACTACGATTGTGATATCCTATACCATCCAGGAAAGGCGAATAAGGTGGCGGATGCTCTGAGCAGAAAGTCGAGCATCGCGCATATGATGGTAAAGGAATGGACGCTGCTAGAAGAAATCAGAGACTCTGAGTTCAAGGTCGAGGTAGGAAGCCTCTCGAGCTTAATGGCCACACTACAGATTGAACCCGAGATCCAATTGAGGGTTAAAGAGTTGCAGTCTACGGACCCAGATATTCAGAAGATTGTGACGATGGATGCAGAAGAGAGGAAAGATGATTTCAAGGTGACTGAAGACGGGATAGTGAAGTTTAGAGGACGTCTGTGTGTGCCAAACGACGAAGAGTTGAAGGAAAGAATTCTATCAGAGGCACACAGGAGTAACTACAGTATCCACCCAGGAAGCACGAAGATGTACCAGAACCTGCGACAGCACTACTGGTGGAATGGAATGAAGGTGGATGTGGCTAAGCATGTAGCCAAGTGCTTGACGTGCCAGCAGGTGAAGGCGCAACACTGCAAGCCTGGAGGACTGTTGCAACCTTTGGAAATCCCAGAGTGGAAATGGGAGCACATCACCATGGATTTCGTGACAGGACTGCCAAGAGTCAGAGAGGAAATGACTCAATTTGGGTGATAGTGGACCGACTGACCAAGTCCGCACATTTTATTGCAGTGCGAAAGGATTCCACTTTGGAGAAGTTGGCTGAATTGTACGTGAGGCAGATTGTAAGGCTGCATGGAGTACCAGTGAGCATTGTATCAGATAGGGATCCCCGCTTCACCGCCACCTTCTGGAAGAGTCTGCAGGGTGCTCTAGGGACAGAGTTAAGATTCAGCACAGCCTACCACCCTCAGACTGATGGACAGTCAGAAAGGACTATACAGACTCTGGAGGATATGCTGAGAGCATGTGTCATAGACTTCAAAGGAGGCTGGGAAGAACAGTTGCATCTAGTGGAGTTCGCCTACAACAACAGCTACCAGCAGAGCATCCAGATGGCACCATTTGAAGCGTTGTATGGAAGGGCTTGCAGGACGCCAATTTGTTGGGATGAAGTTGGCGAGAAAAGTATAACAGGCCCAGAATTGGTTCAACAATCAGTAGAAGCAGTCAAGGTGATTAAGGACAGACTGAGGACCGCCCAGAGTAGACAGAAGAGTTATGCAGACAAGAGACGTAAGCCATTGGAATTCCAAGTTGGAGATCATGTTTTTCTGAAGGTGTCGCCGATGCGAGGACTATCTCGGTTTGGCAAAAAGGGAAGCTGAGTCCCAGATTCGTTGGGCCATTCGAGATATTGGAGAAGATCGGGACACTGGCTTATCGTCTGGCACTGCCGCCGAACTTGTCGCAGATCCACAACGTATTTCATGTATCGATGCTGAGGAAGTATGAGCCGGACCCTGGCCATATACTCGATCATGAAGTCATTGAAATGGATGACCGCGTCTCCTACGTGGAAAGGCCAGTAAGGATTGAAGATCGCAAGGAACAAGTGCTCAGGAACAAGACGATTCCATTGGTCAAGGTCATCTGGGAGCACCATGGAACCGAAGGAGCCACGTGGGAAAACGAAGACGAGATGAAGAAGAAATACCCTTACCTGTTTGAATGACCCACCTGTAATCTCTATTTTGAAGTAAGGACTGGTAGACTGTAAATTTCGAGGACGAAATTTTTATAAGAAGGGAAGAATTGTGACAGTCTGAAAATTCGACCCAATTGTCAGAATTTCTAAATGAATGGAAACACTTCATTAATACACTCTAGTCGACGCTCACTCAGGATTAGCTACCCTGAGCTGACCAACCGAAGGGGAAAGGCTATCTGGGAATTTTTCCCAATCAGCCGCCCGTTGGCCTGAGACTGAGACTGAGTCGGTATTTGATGAAATTGACCACAAAATGAAATCTGACGATGGACAATCGAATCAGTAAGATGAACACAATGAAGAAATGAAGTCGGTTTCAGAAATGTCGACTGAAGGTCAGACAGCCGGTGCACGTCGTGAAGCAAGACGTGAATGGAAAATTACCGAAATGCCCCCGGTAAATGCTCAGACCTTAGAATGAGACCAATTAGGATTTTTGAGAGTAGATTCGATAGACCGACACCAAATCCTGTCAAGAAATCTGTTCGCGCTCGGGACCCGATCGGTGCATTTGGCACGCAAATCGAGGCAAGTCAAATCAGATGTCACATCAATCGGATGTCACATCAATCAATCAAGTGTCATGTCAATCAATCATCAATCATGGCACAATTCCAAGAAATCACTCAATCAAATGTCCATTCAAATGTACATCCTAACCACTCCCACTAATTGGTTTTTATTTTGAAAAAGATTATAATCTACCTCACTCTCTCTCCTCTCTCATTTCTCATTCGGCCTTCTCTCCTCTCGGCCACCCTCTCCCGACTCTCTCTCTCTCTCTCCCGCCCGGCCGCCGCCGTGACGCCACCGTGAAGCCGCCTCCGCCGTCGCCGTCACGCCCACGGTGAGCCGCCTCCTCCTCTCTTCCTTTCGTGGCCCGGAGAGCCTCTCGGTGCCCGTCATTCTCTCTCTCTCTCGCGTTGAGCCCGTCCCGCCCAACCGCCACCGTCGTCCGTCGCCGCCCTTCCCGTTGCCGTCCGACGGTCCCGCCGCCACGGTAAGCTCCTCTAACCCTTGTCCGTGGCCTTAGGGAGCCGGCCTAAGAAACGCCGCCGTCGCCGTCCGTCTCCGCCGCCAGCCGCCGTCCCGACCCTCTAGGTAAGCAATCCTCTAATCTTGACTTAGGCTAGTTGAATGCTTATGTGTGGTTGGTTGATTAGTTGCTAATCTAGTGGTTATGGCCTAATATGTATGTTTAGGCTTAATTGTGCAATTAGCTCAATTATGGATTAGTGAATGGGCTTAATGTGTGGGCTGGAATTATTGGAATTGGGCCGAAAATTGTTCATGATGGGCCAAGGTTTCGTGGGCTAGGCGTGAGGAAATATGGGCCAAAGCTTTCTAATGGGCCTTGGGACTTAATTCTAACTTAATTGGGCCTAAATGAACCTAATTGGACCTAATTGGATTAATGGGCCTATAATGGACGAAATTCACTTGTAATGGGCCCAAATTGTAATCTTGAACATTAATTTATGAAGCCCACTAATGCATATGGGCCTAGAATGGTTAATTGGGCCTAAAATGGGCTAAATGGGCCTAATTGGATAATCTTTGAAAATGGGCTTGGGCCCTACACGAAATTTATTTTAATTGGGCCTTAATTTACATAATGGACTTAAGACTTAATTATTGGGCCCAAGTCTAATTAATGGGCCTTGGTTACTATTAGGGCCCAACTGAATTATTAAGCCCAACTTAACTTAATGGGCCTAACCCATTTCATTTAACCTCGAACCTTAATGGGCCTAACTTTCATTTAAACTTGAACCTTATAATGGGCCAATTTACCTTAATGAACTGATTCACCCATATGGGCCTTGGGCCTCAGGTCGGCATTAGGCCCATTCGAACTCGAATCCTTTAATTGGGCCTTAAACCAAGTTAAGCCTAATTCAAACACACCTGAGGGACTGTTTAGTTACTGAATCAATAGTCATGGGTGTTTGGGCTTAGGCCGAGTGACCAGATTTGCTAGATGAGAGTCCAATGGTTATGGGTCTGACCCGAGGATTAATGAGCGTTATCCTATCGCATCTGTCTGACTGAGAAATCGTTCGTGGGCCCTTGATTTTCTTATGGCTTGGCATGTGGTGCACGTGAGAGTGCGATGGCTGCTTATTACGTTCTATGCTTGTGCATATATGCCATATCATGCATGCTCTGTGTTCGATTGACTGATTGCAATCATGTGGGCCCGCATTCATTGAGAGCATGGCATGAGTCACCAGAATTGTGACGTGAGATTGTGCCCAGAGGGGAAATGGAGAGAAAAGGGAGACCAACGTAAGGCGTTCGAGACGCAGTGTGGTGATGGCCGTATGGCACTGTTGGGTGAGCCCTGATGGGATTTGGAGTGACAGATGGGCATGGTCTGTTGAGACCCGTTATGGCCGATTGAGGCCTGAGCATGATCCATTGGGATCCGATATGGCCGGTTGAGGCCTGTAGCATTTGCATATGGCATTTGATTGATATCTCTTGTGCCCGTCTGTACGATATGAACTCTGTTATGATAAATTGTACGTCTGTTAGACATGTTTGGGTCTGGTACCGAGGAGACTGAGAGTGTCTTAACCCTGGACCGTGAACCTAGTCCATTGGATAGGACCGACCCCACTAGTATACGCTATCCTACGTTAGGATTAGTGGTGAGCTTATTGAGTTTCGACTCATGGGCGGTGGTTGCCCTTCTTTTACAGATCCAGGTCACCCGTGATGGCTGCACCGCCGATGCTTTTTGGACTGCCAGTGCAGATGGACACCGAGATTACCCTCCATTTTGATATGCACGCCACTCTGTGGCATAGGCATGTGACCACCGTTTTAGTAGATCAGGGTGGACCCTATCTTGTTCCCCATAGGTACGAGGCCTGGTTTAGAGAGGGCCTGTATGGCTTCGAGGGACCTCAGAGAGACTCTCCGATCCCCATGGAGGACGACCCGATCTTGCTGCAGCCAGCAGAGTATGGAGGCGAGGTGGTCGATCCCGACCCACTGCAGGAGATGCCGTCACCTGGACGATCCGAGATAGATGGTCACGAGGAGGGTGACGCGATGGACACAGATGAGGAGGACCCCGAGGAGGATCCAGAGGAGGACCCAGAGGAGGACCCCGAGGAGGATCCCGAGGAGGAGTTCGAGATGGATTGAGAGATGCTGTACTGGTCTAGTCTTTCGAGAGAGCGTAGATAGCTTGACCATAGCGAGGTTTTCTTTTGGGGTCTGTATCTAACGCTTATGTATATATATATGTTGTGAATTCGCTTTTTTGTAAAAGTGTTCTTGCCTTTTCATGCTACCCCACCTTCTTATGTATGTATGCATGTTTAGAAGGCACGCTTCCGCAGTTTTAGATTATTGTTGTCATTTCGCGCTAGCGTCACTTGGCCGCGATGCGCATCCTGGGCCGTCGCTATTCGTAGGCCAGGTGTACGCAGGGTTTCGTCGTTGGTAGTATCAACAGGGGTGTCGCGGGCTCGATTGGGGCTCGGGGCGTGACAGAGAGAGAGAGAGAGAGAGAGACGTCGGGAGGGGGAGAGGTGGCCGGCCGAAAATGGAGGGAATGAGGGAGGAGAGAGAATGGTGATAGATTATAATGAAGGAAAAGACAAAATGGCAAGTGAAGTTAGTGGAGTGGTTAGAGGGATTTGTGACATGTGATTGATTGATGGATTTCATGGGGAATTGGACCATGACGCGATTGATTTGACACTTGATTGATTGATGGGATTGACGTGACATTTGATTGATGTGACATCTGATTTGACTTGCCTCGATTTGCGTGCCAAATGCACCGATCGGGTCACGAGCGCGAACGAATTTTGGACTGGGTTTGGTGTCGGTCTGTCGATTCTACTCTCAAAAATCCTAATTAGTCTCATTCTAAGGTCTGAGCATTTACCGGGGGCATTTCGGTAATTTTCCATTCACGCCTTGCTTCTCGACGTGCACTGGCTGTCTGACCTTCAGTCGACATTTTCGAAACCGACTTCATTTCTTCATTGTGTTCATCTTATTAATTCGATTGTCCATCGTCAGATTTCATTTTGTGGTCAATTTCACTAAATACCGACCCTGTCTCAGTCTCAAGCCAACGGGCGGCTGATTGGGAAAAATTCCCAGATAGCCTTTCCCTTTCGGTTGGTCAGCTCAGGGTAGCTAATCCTGAGTGTGCGTCGACTAGAGTGTATTAATGAAGTATTTCCATTCATTTAGAGAGTCTGACAATTGGGTCGAATTTTCAGACTGTCACAGCATCCGCCACCTTATTCGCCTTTCCTGGATGGTATAGGATATCACAATCATAGTCTTTCAGCAACTCCATCCATCGACGTTGTCTCATGTTTAACTCCTTTTGCGAAAACAAATACTTCAGACTCTGGTGGTCTGTGTAAATCTGGAACTTCTCTCCCACCAGATAGTGTCTCCAGATCTTCAATGCGAATACTATTGCAGCCAACTCCAGGTCATGCGTCGGATAATTCACCTCATGTGGCCGCAGCTGTCGAGATGCATATGCTACTACTCGTCCATGTTGCATCAAGACACATCCTAGACCTCTTAGCGAAGCATCGCTGTAAATCTCGAATCCTCCAGGTCCGGATGGGATGGTCAATACTGGTGCGGAAGTTAGTCGATCCTTTAGCTCCTGAAAGCTTTCTTCGCACTTCGCTGTCCATTCGAACTTTGACTCCTTCTTTAACAGTTTTGTCATCGGAGCGGCTATCGCGGAGAACCTTTCCACGAAGCGTCTGTAATAACCAGCCAATCCAAGGAAGCTTCTTATTTCAGTCACGGTTGTTGGCCTCGGCCACTTCTCCACAGCTTCGATCTTAGCTGGATCTACCGATATCCCTTCTCCTGATACAATGTGTCCAAGAAACGCCACTCTGCTCAGCCAGAACTCACACTTACTAAACTTTGCATATAGTGCGTGTTCCCTTAAGGTCTGCAGAACAATCCTCAAGTGTTCTTCGTGGTCTTCAGCATTCTTCGAGTACACCAGGATGTCGTCGATGAAGACTATCACGAATCGATCCAAGAACTCCTTGAACACTCTGTTCATCATATCCATGAATGCAGCTGGGGCATTTGTCAGCCCAAATGGCATGACGGTGAACTCGTAATGCCCATATCTGGTCCTGAAAGCCGTCTTCGGGATATCCTCCTTCTTGATCCTTAGCTGGTGATAGCCTGTCCTTAGGTCTATCTTGGAGAACACACACGCTCCTTCCAGCTGATCAAACAAATCATCTATCCTCGGCAAAGGATATTTATTCTTGATCGTCATTTGGTTCAGCTGCCTGTAATCTATACACAGCCTGTGTGACAGTCTGAAAATTCGACCCAATGGTCAGACTTTCTAAATGAATGGAAATACTTCATTAATACACTCTAGTCGACGCTCACTCAGGATTAGCTACCCTGAGCGGACCAACCGAAGGGGAAAGGCTATCTGGGAATTTTTCCCAATCAGCCGCCGTTGGCTTGAGACTGAGACAGGGTCGGTATTTAGTGAAATTGACCACAAAATGAAATCTGACGATGGACAATCGAATCGGTAAGATAAACGCAATGAAGAAATGAAGTCGGTTTCAGAAATGTCGACTAAAGGTCAGACAGCCGGTGCACGTCGTGAAGCAAGACGTGAATGGAAAATTACCGAAATGCCCCGGTAAATGCTCAGACCTTGAATGAGACTAATTAGGATTTTTGGGATTAGAATTTAGGACCCACACCAAATCCTGTTCCAAAGTTCGTTCGCGCTTCGACCCGATCGGTGCATTTGGCACGCAAATCGAGGCAAGTCAAATCAGATGTCACATCAATCAGGAGTGTCACATCAATACATCAATCAACGACAAGCTGGTCAAAATCAACTCGCGTCATGGCAACTAAATTCCCATGAAATCCATCAATCATTCACAGTCATGAAAATTCCATCAAACCACTCCACTCACACTTCCATTTTGTCGCTTATACATTATAATCTTTCTCTCTCCTCCCTCCCCATTGCTCGTGTTTACGGCTTCCGAACCACCTCCTCCCTCTCTCCCGAACATCTCTCTATCCCTTTCGGCCTC
>JAGVVM010010892.1:0-17622 GCA_019149425.1 Psidium friedrichsthalianum
CTCTAATTCGACCCAAAAAAAAAGTTATGGCACAAATTATTGGTATTTTCTGAATTTTTGACTAAATTATGATGACCCCCTTGTAGTTTTTTTGAATTTTGACGAAATCTTGATGCTCCACACATTGTATATGGTTGCCCTTATGATGGTGGTGGGAGATTGTGTGTTTTTATCGAACCGAGAGATCAGGGATTTCACGGCCTATTGGTAACAATTTTTTTTTCGGAAACATCTCCGAGTGAAAATGATTTTCTTTTTTTCTAATTTAATCTTGAGAACATGAAAATTGATTGACATTACTAAATAAATTTTTGTTCTTCTTTTCTGTTCCCGATAACGAAAGAACAAGAAGCGGAGAAATATGAGCGTTACCATGAATGAGTGGAAGTGAGTCTCCATTATTGGAATTTTTGAGGGGGGATATATTTTAGCAATTCGAAAATGAAAGAGAAACCTTATATAGTCAATTTATCAACCATCCTACAATTAAAGATACACAAGAACTCCACCCCTAGATGCAGCAACTTGTTTGAAGAAGCCAACCTACTTGATCTGGGACAAACCCTTTTGTCCCCCTCCTCAACAATATCTTGATAGACGGATGATGCCCTTTTCTTCTCCAACCATTTATGCTAATAGACAAATTATATCGAGCAAATTAAGACCATATATGAAAAAAAAAAAAAAAAAACTCGCAGGAAAACAACCATGGGTGACCACACCACAGAAAAAAAGTTCCCCCTGGTATCCCTGACGATTCAATCAACTCACTATGGCGAGCATCAAATCCACGACGGCGGTAGGCCATTAGTCTAATAGCCGTTACAACTTGATATTCAAATTGAGGAGATTTTAGGTTCTCACAAAACAGGTCTCACCTATGTCTATGTCCATTTCTCTCAGTCCTAAGCAGCAACGCAGCAGGCAGTAGACCTAATGTCTCCAACAGATAATACCCTCTTGCCAGAATAGAAAAATGATATATCATTATATAAATAATATATATATTCATTGTATCATAACAATATGCCTAAGTACGTTAAAAGAGCAATAACAGGTTAATTTTGCAACACATTTGTGACGTCCGATATCCATTAATCGGAAACAGAGCTAGAAACGTGTCTAGACACCCTAGAATGCCAGCACATCCGTCACAGCACATTTGTCATCAGCAATGAATTTTGGTTAGAGTCCCGTTTCCAATTGCTCGACTAAATTTTGAGCTCATTCCGAGTTCGTTCGACCATTTCGATGAAATTTATTCGGTTCGGCTTTGCCAAAAGCCAAACCATTTAATTTTTAAAATTTAACCCGCGCGTACACCCCTGGTCCAAAGTGGTGCTGCCTTTGACCATTGATTTAACTTGGTCAAAAGTGGTGTCCCACCTTTGACCAGTTGACTTGGTCAAAAGTGTTGAAACGCCTTTGACCCTCACGGCCATTATGGTTTCCGCCTCTAGCTAATGAGCCAGGGCAGTCCTACCGCCCATCCGACGTCATCTAATGCCCTCGGGGCCCTATATCAAGTCTAGACATGTGTGGGGTTGGGTCAGTAAAGTTTGAACCAATTTTGAAGACTCGACGGCGATATTCTAAATATCATCAAAAACAAATCAACCAACGTATACAGGGAGTTCTAAGCGGGGCTCTGATACACTTGTTCGTTTCTAGTAGTCCAAGGCACTCATTCATACATAAAAAAAACCCATGTTATATACTGCAGCGAAGAAAATAAATTGAAGCAGGCACTCTAGATCGTCTTAGAAATCCTCGTTACTTTTAAAAGAAAATCAAACTTCTCAAACAAGTTAGAAATGTACTAGAATAATAGAGGTTGAATCTAACTCTGTATCTTTGTCCTCAAGCCCAAGAGGCATCGGGCCTCTAGTTCAGGCACGACCAAAAACCTTTGCGACTTGGAGACGGAGACTCGGAGAAACGGCGCCTTAGATTATGCTAGTAATCCTCGCGACATCTTAATCCGAGCCCTTCATTTTCAACCAACGGAAACACAACCTTTTGTGTATCCAAATTGGTTGATTCTCGAACTCACTTTCTCATGAATCTGGCATGTATATATGTAACTCTCATAAGTTTCTGTCCTTTTAATCTTAGGGCCTTCACCTCTATTTTAGAGGATTAGAGAGATATAGAGAATGAGGAGGAGGGGCGGTAAACCGCCTCACGTGGCGGCCAATGGGAGGCCGCCATGTGGACTGCTAGCTGGCTACATGGCAGCTGGTTGCTGGTCAAAGGCGGCAAGTTGCTACCTGTGACCAGCCATGTGGCACCGTCCCATGGGGCGGTGGTCAAGGTGGCAATTTTGCCCCCTTTGACCACCCGTCGGCCCGCGTGGCTGCCCAATTACCGTTGTTTTGGGTGGCAATCTTAATCCACGGGCTCTAGATATTCTAGGCTTGAAGTCCCTCAAGTTTTGTGATCAAATCACGTCGTTTGATGTGCCCAAACGTCTCTATCAAACAGATAGAAAATTCTATCCTACTTTTTACTTTCTAGAAGATAACATTTCTTATCATTTCTTTTGGATAACAAACCTTATCCAATGATGATGCAGACATGGCGTAACCATTA
Organism: Psidium friedrichsthalianum; assembly: GCA_019149425.1. NCBI lineage: Eukaryota > Viridiplantae > Streptophyta > Magnoliopsida > Myrtales > Myrtaceae > Psidium > Psidium friedrichsthalianum. Next base: position 2,593 of record JAGVVM010010892.1, read on the forward strand.
CATCATCCATGACATTATCATGATGTCATACTTATGCCATCAATTTCATCCTTTAGTGAGCTTTGGAAGGAGAAACAAATTCAATCCGTTTTAACTCTTCTTGACTATCCAAATAGTCCTATCGCATTCTCGCGATCCCGTCGTCGTTATGGACGTCCTCAGATATCGGTAAGGCGTGTGACATCCCTAAGTTCACCCTGAACTGCAGTGAGATTCCTCAAGGAATTGATTGTCCCAAATCAATCCTTAGATCCCACAAACCGTGAGTGACGTCTAGTAACATATTGCGGTTACCTAGTCAAAATGAAGTTTGAGGACAAAGTGAACCTGTTGGCCTTGGTTCGGTGCTATTCAGTCTCCTGTCTGACCATATTCCGATCGAATGAGGGCCATGGATATCTGAGTCAAGCCCACAGATTCGATCATATGCACACATCCATCTTATGTGCATTCGGCGAGACTCCTCTCGACTTCTGTCTTGACCAAGGACTTTCTAATGCACCGTTACACATAGATCATATAGAACATCAACCTCATCTAATGAGGAGATAGATCCCAACTATTGCCCACGCTTGTGACTTCGTATATGGAGGACTGTAATCATCATGCATAGAAGTAGATCAATGATCGGCCAATATCATACCTGTGAACCACAGCCATTCAATATGTAAGCTAGTATCGTGGCTTAGGTCTGAGGACCATTAACACACCAAAGCCAAGAGCGATTGAGACATTGACCAAGCACGAAGTCTCCATGTTAGTCAATCGCTCTTTCGTCACGTTCAGTGGATTCGATCGAACTCGTTTCGATATGAACACCTGTGTTCCAGCTTAGACGTCTAACATTCGATGACTTGTGAGTCGTTTCGATAGAATACTAGTCTCGACCAGCTCGTAGGTGCCCAATCCACGATCTTTCGACCAGGAACAATTTGAAGATTAGAGAGCAACTGATGACCTGTCACACATATTTTTCACGCCTCAAGAATGGGTATCAGTTTCAAATGATCTAATGGACTTTATTCATCTAAATAAAGGGACAAGATAAATAAATAAACGTCTTGCTATTTATATAATATCGATAGTATAATATTTATGCCATACATGTGACCATCATATGGTTTCTTTAAGGCATACTCCTAACAATTTCACCATGCCAGATTACACTTAGTAGCTTAGAAAAGCGCAAGGGTGCTAGTGTAAATGTACATACATAAAAGATGGTCAATAGAGTTTAGCCTACGACGGCAAAAGCACATACACCCTCTGAAATTCTGTGATAATTCAACAAAACAACCTATATGGAGAGCCTATTGAGAGAGAGATGAGCCACAGAAGGAAACCATGCCTTGGGGCAACGTAGCGGTCCAAAATGAATGAGTGCCAAGGGACAATTTGCCCCTTATATCTCATGAGGTCCCAGGTCAAGGCAGTAGTGAAAACTTCCGATGGATGACCCTACCACACTAATCGGTCACACCTATGACATCAAGAGTAGGGACATCGTTTGGCCAAGAAGTGATAGTATTGAGCACAAAAGACGGTTGCCAACCAAGGTATAGAAGTCTCGAACAGAAGCCTTCTTCGGTATTCCAGAGCAGTATATGTCATTATCACTGAAAAGCTTATAGATGGTCCTTTTTGGTGACAAAAGTCAAACCTAAATGAAGCCAAGCAACCATTACCAATTCGCCATTGAAATTGCATATGAAATTCTAGGGAAATGTCAAGGATTTTTTTCCAAGCCCATGAGCAAAAGGTTGGCTTGGTAGCAACCCAAAATTTTTATTGTTCAGAAAAGTGGAGTGGATCCACTTATACCATAACGATTTCTTGTCTGTGAATAGCATCCATATATGCTTGAGCATGGCTGCACGATTACAATCCAGCAACCTATAAATACCCAATCCACCTTCTTCTTTTGGGAGACATTACTCCACAGGACTTTGGCACCACCGATTCCAAATCAGGCCTTTCCATAGAAATTATCTTAGAATCAACTTGATCCTAAATAAGATTGACATAGATAAAATGAAAACACTAGCCTAGAATACATGTATGGCATGGAGGACCAATTTAATAAGCTGGAGTCGGCCAGTAAAAGACAAGAATCATTGAGACCAAGAACAAGCTCTAGCGGTAATGGAATTTACTAGAGAGTTACAATCGGCCTTACTTAGCTTAGAAGCAATGAGTGGTACCCCAAGATATCGAACAGGGAGCATACCTTCTTGAAAGCCAAAGGTTTTGTGAAATCTGTTCCCGTACATCAGCCAACCCACCAGAGAAAAAGATCTCACTTTTGTTGATATTCAGCTTCAGACCAGACTGTCTAGAGAATAGATCAAAACCATCCTTTAAAAGGCCAATAGATGCCATATTAGCATTAGCAAAAAGGAGGATATCATTAGTAAAGAATAGATGAGATAGGCTTGTACCCTTGCACCACTAATAGAACTTGAAACCAGGAAGCCACGATTGGGCATTGAGGATATCAGTGAAAACTTCCAATCATCATCATCATCATCATCCAAGAGGACTTCAACTGAATCACATCAAGGCTAATTAGCCTTAATCTCTATGCACACCTGGGTGTAAGATATCATTTGCATCTTTTCCATTTGAAGATCAACATATAAAGGCTTTCCAATCGCACCAGCCACCGAGCAAATACCTAGGGTTGACCACAATGAGTATGGAATAGATCTCAATTTCACCCATACAAGAAGTGATTTATGTTGACCACACTTGAGATCTCTTCGCAGGTGCCACTATTAGAGAATGAGGGGCCCTCTAGCCATGGTAATATAGCCATTGTTAAGTATTTTCCTACGAAACTCCACATCCGGGATACAGAAAAAATAAAACCCATCTTCATTAGCCATAACATCAAATAAATGCGTAGCCCAAACATTCCTAATGGCATCTTCTATGATTTTAAAAGGGAGTCCTCTACTAACATAGTAACCAATTAAACAACCCTTCCATTTAGGGTCTGAAGCTTCAAGAATTTCGGGAAATATTCTAACAATCATTTTATCACCTATAATAGAGAGAGAAATGTAGGTTAGATCATAACCTTTCTTAGTCCATTTTACAATTAAAGCCCAAGACCATGGAGCAGGTTGAGAGTTATCCAGGGAAGGATGGTAGGGTGGTCTGGGTGATTCCCTTCCACAGCTTCGACTACGCCTACTAGAGTGAGCAGCCTACTTAATTTGGTTAAGAGTAGGAATTCAGCAACCATGAGGTGAGCTAAACCAGAGGGAGCATTCACCTTCGAGGGTTAAACAGTGGCGCCATAGCTCAGGCCAGCTTTATTCGAGTAACTCAATCCAGGGGGATGCTTGAACTGCACATTGGTTTGTGTGAAACTGGATAGATAGAGGCATATATAAATCGGTATTGATACTTTTGGTTTTTGCCACATGATAAATCCTACGCCTTTCTAGAAATCGAGTCACTCACGCTCTATTTGGGGCCAATAAAAGTGTTCACACAACAAGACCATTGTCTTATCCATCCCAAAGTTCCCACTAGACCTCCTGCATGACTCTCTATAATAATGGACTCCCTCAAAGAACCACTGAGATATACACAGCCTATTGCCCTTAAAAAGAAAGCCCTCCACAATATAAAAAAAACTATTAAAAAGGCCTATTTTGCACTTCTCCAAATATCTCCAAAATATGATCATTAACATACAAATTCTTGAAAGAATCAAAGCCCAAAATTCTCACCTGCAACATAGATAGTAAGAATGTTTCCCTGCTCAATTCATCTACTGCCTTATTTAGTACTCTTGCCTTACATTTAATGGTAAAGCTGAAAGCCTGAAGAAATTCCACCCACGTCGCATGTCTAGCATTCAGTTTATGTTGCCCCTTAATAAGCCCTGGTGGTTACCTCTGCACCACTTACCAACCTTGTGGATGCTTCAGCTATACCAACCAGTCCCTTCGATACTACCTTACCCTCTCAGCTACCCTTAATCCCAGATTTAGAGTTGTCCCAATCTGCTTTGGTGTTGTCCCAATCTACTTCAGTGGCATCTTTGGATTTTGGGATTTGGGATGGGGATGTGGCTAGCAATATTGGTAGCAATGTAGAGGTCGACCCCTCCCCACCTCCCCCTACTCATCGAGTCACCATAGTTCTTCTGCTATCTAGCAAGTACATGTCCTTGATCTTAGTAAAACAAATAGCCGCTCCATCCTCTCCTTTGGTGGAGATCACCCAAGTTGGCTTCATCTCGAACAACAGCCTTAGTCCTGCTAACTTAGCCAAACTGAACTACTAAGAAGAAGATGGGAGGCCAAAAAAGTGGTAATCTCTTTTATCTATTGTACTATGTATATAGGCGTTTGAAATATTTGGGGTCCTTGTTGATATGTTAAAGCAGGCAAAATCAGAAACCTAGTTTAAATCCAATCATCTTTGCTGTATTGGCTTCCTTGAAATGAAGTTTCCTCCTTCTCTATTTATAAGTGTGCTGGCTGCTGGTCTATTCCCTCTTGAAAGTGGACAGCCAACTATTCTCACTCCCCTCGTGTAAGATATGGTTATCCATGGGAATATTCGGTTGTTTATCCCATAATAAAAACTGCTACGTCTCGTTGTCTATGCGGACCATACCTTCTTTTCTAGATGCTCTTTATGGGCTGATCTTGAGCTTAACAGTCTCTCTTTGCCTACATTATCGTAACTTGTTTCAAGAGATTTCATGCTATTAAAGATCCATTTGACAGAATTGGTATTTTGAATTTTGGATCCCCTCTTTTGATGAATTTGGTCCCTACTTGTCTCGTGCTGTCCTTAATGATCTTAGATACACTAGGTATTGCCTTCAATGGTCACCTCCATTGGCACTTTTTCGTAAGCAAAGAAAGATCAACCGTGTCCTCATCAACGACCAATGGAGTAGGGAGTTCCTTTTTCTTAGAGGCCTCATTCTTAGCTTCAGGGGTTTTCCAACCATTCTCCCATGATCATTCATATTATGCCACCTCTAGTTTCTAAGACGTCCTTCAAGTTCATCAACTTTGGATGACAAATCCCTCCTTTATGACGATTACCTTGCAGGTTTAGGACATTCACGTACTTAAATGTTTCATCTTGTGATGTAAACTAAAGATTCTAAAGGCCATCTCAAATAGCTTAATCAGATTCCTTTTTCAAATATATCAGTGCGCACTTCCGATAATAGGGCCAATTTGTCGGCCATTCAGATGCCTTTATATTGGATCCTCTTAATCAAAGCCTTGCTGACCGAGAGAAGGAGAATTTGCGTATCTTTTTGGACCTCTGATTACAAGCGGAAGGTTTTTCCAAGTAGAAATCTCATATAAATGGCTAAAGAAAGGTGATTCGAACACTAAATACTTCAAATATTTCATTAAGCAAATGGGCATCTTTAGCAATCAACTTCCTCGATTGTGGATGCTCTGGTTGCTTTTCTTAAGTATCCACCTTTGGTGTAACACCATATTTCTCTTATTTCGAGGATCTCTTGTTCCTCTCCTCCTGTGGCTTGGGTGTACTACCTAGTTATAGGAGGTACAGTCCTGTTATTGTAAATAATGAAATCGTTGATCAAATTGAATTTTTTTTTTGTCAAGGCTTGTTTTAGATGTCGAGAATTCGCAACATCATGTTTCCTTGGTTTGTTTGTAAGGCCACTAGGCTAAACGATTTAATGATAGACTTTCTTGCAAAGCTACTTAGGAGATCATTGGTCCATCATTATAGTCGCTATTAGAAATTTTTTCTACACAGGCCTTTTGCTTAAGGAGATTAAATACGCTATTATCTCCTTGTGCTTAAGATCCTTAATGCACCAATATTGAGTGGCTTTAGACCGATTTCTTGCTGCAAATACTTTGACCAAATGCATTACCAAGATTCTTGGCTAATAGGATTGCAAGTGTGGTTTGCCCGCCCGTGATTAGTCTCCCTCAAAATGCTTTTGGTCAGGGCCCGTCACATTAGCGACAACATCCTCTTGGCCTGGGATTTTGTGGTTGTTTGCCAACATTTGTCTTATTTGGCCAAATTTGTATGCCCTAAAGTCATTTTCCAAAAGGCTTATGAATATGGCAGAATTGGGTTTTCGGGGGTTGAGTTGGTATGCACTCTTTTTGGGTTACTACACTACCATGCCAAAATTGTGTACGACGTTCATTTTAGTACCAAAACTTTCAAAGATGATCACTTTAGTGCCAAAAAAACTTTCAAAATGATCACTTAGTGCCAATCTTTTTTAAACCAAAAACATCACTTCAATGCCAAAACTTTTTAAAACGATCATAAGTTCAATTTTGTTTGAAAAATAAATACTTAAGTGCCATTTTTTTTTTAACAATGATCACTTCAGTGGCCACATCTTACGATCCAGAATTGGGGGACTAATGATCTTTTTATAAAAAAAATTAACACTTAAGTGATATTTTTCAAAAAAACGGCCCCTTAAGTGATCATTTTAAAGTTTTAGTACTGAAGTGATCACTTTTTCAAAAAATTTGACACTTAAGTGTTCTTTTCAAAACAATTGTACTGAAGTGATCATTTTGAAAAGTTTGACATACTAAAGTGAACACGTAAACAAGTTTTGGCACTTGTAGTGTACTTTACCCACTCTTTTGATTTCTCAGGTATGTTGATTAAACTGGTTATGGTGTGTATTACTTCACTCAAGTTCTCTATTTTCTATCAATGGTAAATTACATGGTTTCTTCCCAATGTAGGGTATTTGGTAAGGCGATCTATGTTACCCTACCTCTTACTCTTATATGGAAATTTTTTTCTAGCATCCTCAACATTCAAACTAGGCTTCCTAGTTTTAAATATTTCTAGCAATGCAAATCGACTTGGCTTGCTCATTTGTTCTTTGCTGATGATGTCCTTCTCTTTTGTTGAAGTGAACTTGCCTTCCATTACCCTGCTGAAGGTGGATGGATAGGTTCTTCTCGGTGATCTAGATTGTGGCCGAATGTAAACAAGAGTGAATTTTTATGCTCTAGTGGTTCTATTGATATTCAGGACGAGCTTTCTGTCTACCCTTGGGTTCCTGAAGGCACGCTACCCTTTTCACTATCTTGGGGTTCCCGCATCGCTACTAGACTTAGTAAGGTTGATTGTAACTATTTGTTAAACTCTATTACCTCTAGAGCTCAGTCTTGGTCCTAAAGATTTTTGTCGTTGGCTGGACAGTTACAACCTATCAAATCTGTATTACTGTATTACATACCATACCATACTATTTCTCGGCCTATGTTTTTACTCCTCTCATGTCTATTTCTGTGCATATTAATTGTTGTCTGTCGTTTGTATGGAAGGGCCTGGGGTTTGGTTGTGGGTAGGTTGAAGTCCTCTGATTTAATGTGTCCTTCCCCAGGGAAGGAGGCGGTTGGGAATCCATAGCTTCTTATGTAATCGTGTGGCGAGGATGTAATCATATCTGGTTATGGTTTGCAGGATAGATCTTTCTGGTGCAAAAGGATTCATTCCCCTTCCTCAAAAGCATAACTTTCTAGTTTACTACCAAACTAACTTTCTGTTCTTGGGTATGAAGAAAATTCTGATGCTTTCACCCCGATTTTCTATCGTGATCTCACTGGTGGATTGTTGGATGTAGTTCTATATCTTTTTGGTTTGATTCGGTACCTTCAATGGCTCCGCATAGTTCTTCATGGATAGGGACATTTATTGTCAGGTATCCTGAGGAAATACCATGGTCTTGCAGCTCTTGTCTTCGGTGCCCCAACATCTCTTGTGTGGACCACCATGACTCCTAGTTTGACACTCGCCCTCTATTACCCTTGGTTCAGGTGATCATTTATTGGGCTACATCACCCCTCAGGTTTTTCTCTATTTCCTCTACTTAGGAATTCATTAAGTATAGAGGGAGGATCATTAATTGGTACCATTTTATCTAGCAGTGGGGCATTGCCCCTCGGCATAGTTTCTCCTTTGGCTTATAACCTAAATGGACTCCCCACCTAGGTTTTTTTTGCTAAACTGTCGTAGGATTTCAAAGGTATTTGTGCCTTTTATTGGTGTTGGCTAGATTCGATTGACCACAGTCTTCTTTGGGTGCAACTTTACGAGTTCTCTCGCTTCCTTTTGGCTAGCTTGGGTTAATCATTCGTGACAGGATAACCTCCTTTGGCCATTGATCATATTGGTGGTCGATAGTTTCATCAGTGTATTGCTCATTTTTCTCTTGCCACTTATGTCATGTGATTGGATGGAGTTGCAACCGTATTCTTTCAAGAATTAGTCCTGTATTATGTCAACTCTCAAGACGCATCTTATTAAATTGTTTCATGAAAAGCCTTAATGCTAACAATGTTGATGACACCTCCTTAACCGAAGGATACAAGCTAGCTGTGGTTGTGCTTCATTAGTTTTTGCCTAATCCTGGGCTACTATGCAGTTTCTTTTCGAATTTGATTTTTGTATCCTCTTGGCCACTCTTTTGGCCCTTTTTTCTATTGTAGCCTTCGGGTTTTCTCGTTGTATTGCTTTCTGGTTCTTTCCATGTTCTTTTTGGCATTTGTTACCTCGACACCCTGCACACGATTTGACATTAGTGTCGCTTTGGTGGAAGGTTCTTGCTCCGAGTTCCCTCTCTATAATTTTGCACCATTTGGCTAGCCATATACTCCTTACCTTTACTGAAAAAAAAAACTGCAAAAGCTTACTTTCTCCGGTGCTTGTACTGTTCACGGGTATTCAATTTTCTCTTCCTCTTGATCTATTGGTGCTTGTGAAACTGTTCACCCATCTAGCTTGCTGCGATCCTAGTTGATTCGCCTGTTGGTTTCTTCTAAGCTTTAGCTTTTGGGTTCGCCAACTGGTCTTCTCTGTTATCAACAACGAGATCCTCGCTCGGTGCTTCCTTGTTGGCTGAGTTATAGACATGGTATTGTTTGTGGGTTTTTCTCTATGAACTTATGCAATTTGCCGTTCCTGGGTATTAGTCCGTTGGTTTTGATTGTGTTTTGGTTTTGTGGTAGCCTCTACTTTGCTTTTATTCCATTCGGTTAGATTCTCTTATGGTAGATCTGTGGTTATCATGGTTGAAAACTCATTTTTGTTTCAGATTCTTTCCCACCCAGCTTATTGTGGCTATGGTGAAAGCTAAACAAGTTAGGGTGCATTCTAAGCATTCTTCCGGTTGTTAGCTTTAGCTCAACGAAGCTCTCCCTACGTCTAATGCTCCGATTGAACTTATGACCTCTGCTAGTTCGAAGGGTGGGGATACATCTGCTGAAGGAACTCAACCACAGCGAGCCATGCATTCCATTAGACACAGTCATAGCTGAGGAAGGACTTCCTCCAAACTGCCTCGAAGGCATTCTTTTGATGACTCCCATCCTGCTCAACGAGCCTAGGCTTCTGTTGCTAAATTTGTTAAAAAAGGCTATGATCTAACCTACATTCTCCCATCTATTGTCATTGATAAAATGGTTATCAGAATGTCTCTTGAAATTCTAGAAGCCATTGATCCTAAATGGAAAGAGTGCTTGGTTGGGTTGACTTCCCTTTAACTTGCTCAATCTACTACTAAAAATGTTTGGGGCGTGCATTTATTTGATGTTATGGCTAATGAAGATGGGTTGTATTTCTTCCGCATCCCGACTGGGAGTTCTAAAGGAAATACTAGACAATGTCCCTATTATAGTGGCTAGGGTGCCCCTCTCATTCTACAACAAGGCACCCAGTAGTAGATCTCAAGCGAGGTCAACATGAGTCACTTCCTGGTGGGGTGAGATTGAAATCAATTTCGTTCTCTCTGTGGTCAGCTCCTAGTATTAGCTTGGTGGCTAGTGCGATTGGAAAGCCTTTATATGTTGATTACGAATGGAAAAGATGGAAATAGTAAATTATGCTCATGTATAGGTAAAGATCAAGGCCAACTAGCCCCCATGCGACTCAATTAAAGATCTCTTGGAGGATGAATTGTGATCCATTAGAGTGGAATATAAATGGATTAAGATTAGTAATTAGTTAATAAAAATGGTAGTTAAGCTAATTAACCTTCTGTGACACTTGGACCAATAAAGAAATACCAAGAACCTAGCTTAGGACCCAACAGACATTTGGACCAATTAAAAAATGCTACATGGCTACTCTAGGGTAGGAGTTGTTAGAGTATGCCCTAAAGCAACCATGTGATGTCACATGTATATGGCATAAATATTGTACTATCGATATTATATAAATGGCAAGACGTTTGTTTATTCCTTGTTCCTTTATTTTAGATGAATAAAGTCCATTAGATCAGTTGGAACTGATACCCATTCTTGAGTCGTTAAAAATATGTGTAACGGTCATCAGTTGGTCTCTAATCTTCAAATTGGTTCATGGTCAAAAGATCGTGGATTGGGCATCCACGAGCCAGTTGAGACCAGTGTATTTGCAGCCTCGCTATTGAGCATTGGATGCCTATAGGGATGATGAGTCACAAGTCATCAGACGTCAGATGTCTAGCTGAAACACAAGTGTTCGTATCGAAACGAGTTCGATCGAATCCACTGAACGTGATGAAAGAGCGATTGACTAACATGGAGGCTTCATGCTTGGTCAATGTCTCAATCGCTTTTCACTTTGTGTGTTAATGGTCCTCAGACCTGAGTCACGGTGCTGGCTTGTATATTGGATGGCTGTGATTCACAGGTACCATATTGGCTGATCATTGATCCGCCTCTATGCATGATGGCCACAGTCCTCCATATACGAAGTCACAGGTGCGGGTAACAGTTGGGATCTGTCTCCTCATTAGATGAGGCTGATGTCCTATGTAATCTATGCGTGATGATGTATTAAAAGTCCTTGGCCAAGGCAGAAGTCGAGAGGAGTCTCACCGAATGCACATCAGATAGATTTGTGCATATGATCGAATCTGTGGGTTTGACTTAGATATCCATGGCCCTCATTCGATTGGGACATAGTAAGATAAAAGGACTGAATAACACTGAACCAGGCCAACAGGTTCAGTTTTTCCTCATACTTCATTCTGACTAGGTAACTACGATATGTTGCTAGACATCACTCACGGTTTGTGGGATCTAAGGATTTGTTTGGGACAATCAATTCCTTGAGGAATCTCACTACCAGTTCAGGGGTGAACCTAGGGAGTCACACACCTTAATCGACTCTAGCGATGTCCATAATGAAGACGTATCGCGAGAATACGATAGGGCTATTTGGATAGTCAAAAGGAGTTAAAAACGAAGTGGATTCGTTTCTTTATTCTAAAGCTCACTAAAGGATGAAATTGATGACATAGCATGACATCAGAATGATGTCATGGATGATTAATGGTTACATCATGCTGCATCATCATTGGATAAGGTTTGTTATCCAAAAGAAAGGATAAGAAATATTATCCTATAGAAAGTCAAAAGTAGGATAGGATTTTTTATTCGTTTGACAAGACGTTTGACACATCAAACGACGTGATCTGATCACAAAACTTGAGCGACATTAAGCCTAGAATGTCTAGAGCCCGTAGATGAGGATCGCTACCCAAAATGATGCCGTTTGGGCTGACCAATTGGGTGGCCACGACCGGCTGATGAGCTGGTCAAAGGCTGCAAAATTGCCGCCGTTAACCACCGCCAATAACCAGCTGGCACATGGCCAGATGGCAACCCACGTGGCGGCCACCCATTGGCCGCTACGTGAAGCAGTTTGAGGGGCGGTACAAACCGCCCCCCTCATTCTCTCCTCTCTCTAATCCTCTATAAATAGGGGTAAGGGACCTAAGTTCCAAGGTTAGAAACCTATAGAGTCACATATATATGTGCAGATTTCATGAGAAAGTAAGCTCAAAAATCAATCGATTCTAATACATAAAGGTTGCGTTTCCATTGGTTGAAAACGAAGGGTTCGGATTAGACTCCACGAGGATTACTAGTATAATCTGATGGCCATTTCTCCAAATCTCTATCTTCCAAGTCGCATAAGTGTCGGGGCGTGTCTGAACTAGAGACTCGATCCTCTTGCGCTCAAGGACAAAAAAGTATAGTCGCATCCAACCTCTGTTATCCATGCATATTTCTAAAGTTGCTTTAGAAAGTTCATTTTCGATTAAAGTATACGAGGATTTCTAAGATGATCTGGGGCGCCGTTTGAATTTATTTTCTTCCGTTTCATATATACATGTTTTCATGTATGTGACAAGTGCCTGGTATTGACACCTGATTTTTAATCACCTTTTCTATTTTTAAATTAATAAAAAATCCATAAAATTTTATAAATCAAAAAATCAACTTTGAGAACCTTGGCCAAGCCTAGGGAACCAATTTTAACCAAAAAATGATTTTTTCATTTTTTTGTAATTTTCAGAATTTTTATTTTCAAAATTTATAGAAAATCAAGAAAAAAAATGAGAAATTTGAAAAATTAACTTTGGGGAGCTTGGCCAAGCCTAGGGAACCAATTTTGAACGAAAAATAAATTTTCATATTTTTTGCATTTTTTAATATTTTTCAGAAATTAGGAAAATATTTAATAGAAATTAGCATTTGAGGCCACAAAAATATGAAAAAATAGTCAGTATTTTTATTTTTATTTTATCTTCATTTGCAAAATAAAATCTGCAAAAATCAATTGGAATCGGGAATTACCTTGTTAATCTCATTTTCAGATTAATTGAAAAAATTATAGAAAGTTCATTTTAGCTCTGAAATTTTCGATCTTTGCATTTCTGGAGTCCTGACATTGTCCTCTCAAAGGCCTGATGGTGCATTTTTCGTTGTTGCGTTTGGTTTTTCGAATTCAATTTATCATTAAAAATATTTCTCCACAGTCCAGCGTAATGTCTGCATTGGTTGCACTAGTGTAAGGGAACCCTGCTCAACTTCAAATTTGCAATAACTGGGCCTGATGTAACCTTGGCTGTGGTTGTTCGGTTGCAGTAAGGTTGCAAGTGTGAGAGGGTCCAATCATCAATGTAGTCCAAATCACCAAAGGCTTCGAAATGGGGCTATATAATGAGCCAAATAAATGCAAGTAAAGAATGGACTTAAGCCTTAGGCTTTATTTGCAAGATTATCAGGATCGACGAAGGACAAGATGCTGAGTGGAAGATAAAATGGACACGCAGCCGAAAGAAAAAAGAAAATGAGACACACGATCATGAGGTGGCTGAAAGAAACAAAAGAAAAAAGAACATTGACTAAGCTGGAGAACAGGGGAGAAAGGAGACAAAAGTCCATTCGGTGGGGGGCTCGATTTTCGGGTTGAATGGGGACTAAACGGTCAACTAGAGGTGGAATGGTCAAGCTGACGATCTTCTTCCTGACTCTGGGGGATGGAAGAAAAAAAGAGGAGGATTATCAGTGGGGAGGTTGGGCTGCTTCTGCGCGAGAGGGATAAGAAGAACCTAGTTGGTGTTCAAAGTATGGATCTTGATTGTTTTTCGCTGGAGGGTAAGATCTGGGTTGGAGTTTCTTGATGATAGAAACGTAGCTGGGGTGGTTCAAATTCGTGTGGTTTGCAAATCTGCGATCCAACATTCAGATGCACACAAGAATCTGGGTGCTTTTTGATTGGAGGATGATTTCAAAGCATTTCTTGTTTTTGTCAATTGAAGAGAGGGAGAGAGAAAGAGTTGACAGAAGAAGTGAGCACACGCAGGCAGTTGTATGAGGAGCAGCCTTACGAAGTTCTGGCAAAGAGAGGAAAGCAAGCGAGTTTTGTTAAGGCGAGCAATCGCTGACAAAGTGGGCTGAGCACGTTTTTGTGCGTGCTCGAGAGATCAAGCCAGAGAGATGAACTCAAATGCCTGCAGCTTTTGAAAATCTTGCAGTAGGAGGGGCGGGGACCTTTTGAAATATATATGTTTCCAATACGAATTGGCGCTAAATATGGCGAGGTCCATCTCTTTCCGCTTTTGGGTCGATGCACACTGTGTTATTGCCATGAATGAAGAGAAGGTTTCATGGTCCTCTGGGCTGTGCTTTCTCCTAGGGAGCACCAAAATTTAATTGCTTCTATTTCTGACCGCGGGGTGGAGCAATGGCCATGAGGGGAAACGTTGAGCGTGATCTCGAATGGTGATAGGAACATCTTAGTTGAAGGTTGGATTCAAATGACAGCACCTTGCCATCATGCTCGGCATAAGCAGAGCCGTCCATTACCGCATCTATCTCTTCCTATTCTTGTCTTTATCAACAGATATGCCACCACTTTTCCCCACCATATTCACTCTCATCTCTCATAGCACATATATGAACTTGTATCATCCACCGGAATACATCACCTACTTCTAGAGCAACCAAATAAACAGAGAAATTTTCAGCTTAAACTTACAAATTTCACCAGTTTGGCATGTTCTAGATTGTTGCAATCTGCTGACATCTAGGCTCTTTGATCATTAGTGCTATAAAATCACTTCGTCGTCAGTTTGAGGACTTCTTCCAGCGTCATTAACATCCTCTCCGATGGTTCTTGTTCCGTCAATCTCGGTGACTCAGGATCCCGCAGCGGCAGCAGATGTCGCGGCTTTAAGAGACGGAGAGACTCAGCTCTCCAAATTCTCCCAAACACTTCAACATCACCATATAGTCAAGCAAGCAAGAGTAACTTCTCAGGCAATGAAGAAGCCGATGCGTCGGGTACGAGAAGACTGTCGGTCATGCGGAGAGGTCCCGGTGGCTCATGAGAGGCCTGGAGCCGCCGAGCACGTGGCGAGAGGTTGCGGATTTTCTTAAAGGGTTTGGTTTGCCCAGTGGGTGCGAGCTATCTTCGCTGAACAAGAAGCTAGTGAGCCAACGCGTGCTTGTGTTCGCACCCCTGCATCCCGCGGAGCATTGGGAACTTGCCTATGACCCGTTGCTATGGTTTCGATGTTGTTTCATCAAATGGTTTTGAGAATAGTCGTCCTGGAGCTGAACCCACTCTTTACAGGAACCTTGTTTTCCAAAACATCAACACAACTCTCAAAAACAAAAAACAAACTTCAACCCACCCATCAAAAAACCCCAAGCAGAACAAATCCAAACCAACATGCAATCATCC
>JAGVVM010010893.1:0-18068 GCA_019149425.1 Psidium friedrichsthalianum
CCTGAAGGGTTTCATTGTAGTCTAGTCCTGCTTGTTGATGATATCCCTTTGCCACAAGACGAGCTTTATACCGTTCAAGAGAACCATCGGCTCGAAGCTTGACTTTGAAGATCCATTTACATCCAATGGGACGAGCATGACCGGAGCAGGAACAAGCTCCCAAGTTCCATTTTGAATTAACGCAGTATATTCGGATGCCATGGCTGCATGCCATTGAGGATCGTGAGATGCCTGAGTGAAGCATGTAGGTTTCTGTGTGAGGATGAGCTGCGGCTATCATTGCATATTTGTGGTAGCGGTTGATAGTCCTACGTGAAATAGTGCCATCTTTGAGACGGGTAACCATCGGATGAGTAGTTACAGAAGAACGGGCTTCTGACGGAGATGGGGCAACTGTTGAGACTGTTGGTGATGTCGAGGATTCAGCCTGAGATGTTGCAGGCGAAGATGGAGAAGGTGGTGCTGAAGGAGGAGGTGGAGAAGGTGGTGCTGAAGGAGGAGGTGGAGACGGTGGTGGTGTTGGAGACAAAAATAGTGGAGCAACGTTCAAGGTTGGAATGGGAGGTGAAGGTAGTGGCAGCACTATGTTCGATGTGTGTTTGGTGGTGATATAGATGGCATAGTGTTAATGGGAAGCTTGTTTCATCAAAAATTGCATCAGCAGCAATGTAGAATTTGCGAGTAAGTGGACAGTAACAACGATACCCGCGATAGCCTGGAGGGTAGCCAAGAAAAATGCATGCCTTTGACCGCGGGGCGAGCTTGTGAGGAGCATAGGGCCGCAAATAGGGAATACCGCACACCCAAAAACACGTAGATAAGAGATGTCAGGAGGTTTCCCAAATAAAGCTTGCCAAGGACTGATGTTACCAATCACTGCGAAGGGAGTCTGTTAATGAGAAAGGTGGCAGTCTCGAAAGCAAACTCCCAGAATTCAGAAGAAATAGCAGCTTGTGTCAAGAGAGCAAGTCCTGTTTCAACAATGTGACGATGTTCCGCTCAGCAGTGCCATTTTGAAAAGGAGAATATGGGCAAGAGATACGTTGGTGAATGCCATGTTGCATAATGTGAGCTCGAAATTTTTGAGGAGAGAAATTCAGGTGCACCATCACATTGTATCGCTTGGAGCCTACACTGAAGTTGAGTCTCCACAAATTTATGAAAAGCAATAAAAGTTGGTAAAAATTGTGCACGAGTGGTCAGAGGGTAGTACCAAGCAAAACGGGAGAAATCATCAACAAAGCAAACATAATATTTATAACCACTCAAAGACGTTACAGGAGAAGGGCCCCATATATCAAAATGTACTAGCTGCAGAGGGGAAGAAGCCCTGGACATGGTGGGTGGGTGGGAATGGCGATGGCTCTTGCTAAGAGCACATGGCAGACATATAGTGGACGGTGAGCTAGTAAAACTAGTCTTCGTGGAACGTAGTAGCCGAACTAAAGCATCAGAGTGTGCATGGCCCAAACGGTGATGCCACAAATTTATTGGACTAACATGAGAAGCAGTGAAAGCTGATGGAGTCACCATGGAGGGAATGGCGCGGTAGAGACCGTTCTCAAGGTTGCCTTGGAGTAGAATCTGACCATTGCGAAGGGAGATCGCACGAAAATATGTTCCATAAAACAAGAAAACACAATTATTCTCAATAGCAAATTGGGAGACTGATAGTAGGTTTTTGGTGATAGATGGTACAACTAAAACATTAGACAATCGAAAAGGAGTGGAAGATGTGGGTTCGATTGTACCTGTGTGGGTGATAGGAAGAGAAACTCCATCACCCACGGTGAGCTTTTGAGTGCCAATGTACGGGGTAGCATTGGACAGCATAGCAGGACTGTCAGTAACATGTTGAGACGCACCAGAATCCGGGTACCACGACGCAGCATCCAAAGCAGACGGAGGAGGAGCAATAGGAGCATAATGGGATACGGTTGGGGATGGGGAAAATGAACTGTAGTAGGCCTGGGGTGGGGTGTGGACATGGTTTGGGTAATGAGTGTTTTGAGTTTGAGGAGCGTAATGGGTTTGTTGTGTTTGGGGAGGGATAAAATGAGGGTTGTATCTTTCTCGACATGTGGCAACTTTATGACCCGGACGACGGCACAGTTGGCAGTACAACACATTTCGACGACGGAAGCGGCTATTTGGAGTTTGATGCGGTGCTGATGAGGTGGGGGATTGGGAGAATGCCGTTGTTTTGTCCTGGATTGAATCCCGGGGAGGAGTGTCTGGAAGATTGTGAAAAGTGATTTTGGCGAATTTGATTGCTCGAAAATTTGAACTTTGTGTCGGCACTGGTGAGTGGACTCCGGTGTAGGCCGCAAATGCTGCGGGCGTGGTAGGCTATGTAGCACCGACACCCCAGATAAGTCACCGTGTCGGTGTCGGACCACGTGTCGGACACGGACACGCGTCCGACACGCTCCGATACGCGTCCGACACCGCGGTCAAACGCGTGTCGAAAGTCCGACACGTGGTCAACGGTGGCGACACGTCGGGGACACGCGAGTCGGCGAAGGAGGAGGGCGGAGGAAGCGCAGATCTGGAGGTCAGAAACAATGGAAGAGGGAGGAGAAGGTGCTTGCGTATCAGACCATTAGAGCGGGAGAGAGCCGGCAACAAGCGAGTCGGTGGGAGTGAGGGCTGGGTACTTGGATTTGGAAAGGAGGAGAGGGAGGAGGAGGTGGTGGCAGATGACGATGGGATCGTCATCTTGAGCTTGAGCTTGAGCTTGACTATCCGGTGCTCTCATGGCGGCGACTCTTTCTTTTTTGTGATGTCGTGGTCAAAGAGAGAGAGAGAGAGAGAGAGAGAGAGAGAGAGAGGGGCTCTTTGGGGGGCGTTTGGTTTTTCAGATTTCACTCAGACAGAGAAGAGAAGAGAAGAAGAGAGAGGAACGGAAGAAGAAGAACCGAAGTGCTCGTGGGTGAGTTGAAGGTAATATTGACGGGTGAGCGTAGGAAGATGAGCGGGGACAGGTTAGATTCATTGGGAAAATGTTCCATTGATTATGATGAGAACCGGTTGGGGTTTTTGGGGGTGTGTGTTGTGTGTGGTGGTGGTGGGGTGGGGGGCCATGCATGTTTTTCTAATTGGTGGGGAAATTTTATAGAGAAAGAAAAGAGAGAGGGGGAGGGGGGTTTGTGTGTGCAGAAAGTCCACTAGATTAGACTAATTTTTTTTAATAATAGAAAAGATAATAATATCTTTTTCGAAAATCTGTCTTGGCTCCACATATTTATTTATTAGAGAGCACCTCACTTTACAGAGAATTCAATATTCAATTAATTTAATTTAATTTAATTTTTTTTTACTTTACTTTTTTAAAAAACTAATTGGGATCAAAATTAAAAGAATATTATTTATATATAAAATATTTTTTTTAATATACAACGTGTCCTAACGTGTCGAAAATTTTTATTTTTTAAAAATGACGTGTCGGCGTGTCGTGTCGTGTCTGTCGCGTGTCCCGTGTCAGTGTCGGTGCTACTTAGGTGGTAGGGTAGTATCAAATGCTGAACATTTCAAGACGGCCTTCATCGGACAAAAGTAGTCCATGAAGATCTTCTCTACTTAATGGAGATGCTCGGGTCTGTACTGATATTGCTGTCGCGAGCTGATTAAATTCAGCACCAAGCCCACGAAAAAGTGGGTGTGTGATATCATTCTCAGAAATGGTTTCACCGATTGCTGATAGGATCCGAAAATTTATGCTAGCTTGCTGAATATATTCTGTTACCGAGCGAGTTCCTTTCTTCATGGTTTGTAGCTGCATCCGAAGAGATGCAGCTCTGGCAGAGGATTGGGCCGCATATGCACTGGAGAGATAACTCCAAACGGAAGCTGAAGTCTTGTGTTTGGTGAGTTGATACAATCGGTGTGGTTGAGGTGGCTAAAATCCACCAAGTGCCGTTTGATCGCGTATTAACCACGAAGTGTAGGCCGGGTTTGGAGTGGGTTTTGCCCCAAGAATCATTTTCTTGCTGTTGAGGTACTGCGGTGGAGCCGTTCTGAGCCATCTACTATGGACAGTAACTGCGAAGCTAAAAGAAACGGAGTGAGACGAGTTTTCAAACAACATAATTTGTACCATCAAACCTTTCACCAAGTGAGGGAGTGGAGACAAAATGGAGGCGAGAGTGAAGGTTGGGGGAACAGAGTCATGGTGAAGAAGATGCCTTCGGTTTCCGAATGGGGCTTGCGCCAAAAAGGCTCTGTACCAAGATAAAAATTGGATCTTTAGAGAAACGTGAGAACCAAAGAGCAGAAGAATAAAAGGGAACTTGAACCTACAAAAAGTAAAGGAGAGATGATAACGTAGAGAACAGAAAAGATTTTGAATGGATGCTTGTATTGATTTCTCCCCCTGTATTTTTATCTACAAAGAGATGACCTCTTTATATACACTTGCAGATATTATATATAACAAATTCGGTTGAAGTTTGAATGAATTTGAATAAGTTACAGATAATGAGCTATAGATGTGGAGAGGTCTGGAAATATCTCTCTGAACCGATTCTTGTTGAGATGACTTTGACTTGTTCAAACAAGGGTATGGGCAAAATGAGAAAAAGAGAAATACGGGAAAGGCTCAACGATCTGAGCCGTCCACTTATTCATCTGTTGATGTATCCAAATCTTAGGAGTTAACCCAAAAAAAATAATTTATAAGACTTTGCTAGCATAATAGTTTTTTTTTTAGGTTAATACCACCAAAAAACTCAAACCGGTACATCAGTGAAAAAATTTATCAAAACTAATTTTTATCACCAAAATCCCAAACCGGTATACTTGTGATGAATTTAACCTAAACTGGTAGAGCTGTGACAAATTTATCCTCTTTAGTTTTTCGTTAAATTTTACTATCAGGTTCCAAGGTATGGAGGGTAGATTTCAAATTATACGTTACCTTTGTTTGTTCTACGGGTAGGTTCTGGGTTCTAGTGGTATTAACTCGAAACAAACCCTGGACAAGTTTTTATATTTTTTTCATGTGTACTAGTTTGTCATCCTGCGGTATTCATAATATTCAATGCTGAGTGTGTAATTCGGTCACAGTTTTACTTTGTTAATGTTTCATATTTTTCGTCTCTAAATATGAGTTGTAGTTAGTGAATTTTAGCAGTAGATGATGGTTATTAAATGTGATTATTCGCTGTAATCGTTCAACTAAGAATATATGTGGAACCTGGGTGGAACCTGGAACTTACCCTGGAACCTGTGACACGGTAGATTCTAGGTTCCAAGATATGTAAGGTAGGTTCCAGATTCCACAAAATGAGGAACCTGTATAGACGGGTAAGTTCCAGTCCAAGTAGAATCTGTACGGAACCTGGAACCGCTCACCCCTAATCACAGTCGTCTAAAAAATTATTAACATAATTAATTCTCCTTTTAACGCATCTCCTCAATGAAGCCTTTTTTGATGACTTTTTACTTTAATTTGCATAGTGGTGGAAAATCCATGAGTGGGTCAAATTGGCGACGTACGGAGTCGAACTCGAGGCCTTTGACTCTGAAGTCCGCCTTAAATATGGGTATACCATAATGTGTCATCTTTTGTGGTAAATCAAGAAAGCCCAAAGCATAGTCTCTTTCACCTTCAAGGCGTCAGCCTAGCGTCGGAAACAGTTGACTGGTTCGAACCGCCATGGAATGCGATAACCGAAGTTGATAGGGGATCGACTCCCACCATCATGGCGAGGAAAGAGACCACTTCGTTTCTTCAGAAAAACGACCATCAACATGTCACTCGATTTTCCCTATCGACGCGGAGAGACCATGGAGGTTTTTTTGTCACATTTAGTGAAGCCAACGTGACGCGAAGAGGACCAATTTCACATTGAGTTGGTCCCTTTTCACTTTTGGTTATCGATGGTTACATCTTCCAGTTGACATCCGATCGAGTAATTGTAGTCAAATTATTCATCTACTTAATAAATTTCATTTATTTTCAATACAACATAGTGAGTACGACATCGATATATATATATATAAGAAAACATACGCGCTCAAGCCGTCAATCTCCGATCAATCATGACCTACGAAGTTCACTAACCATAACTTTTCAGCGGTGCTCCATATATTTATAAACACGTAATCTAAGGACGACTTAACACTTGAAGCCGATCACTCCATTGTTTGAGTAGAAGTTCCTCCCTCCTGTGTGGTGACAGTAAAACATTCTATTATCATGCTGAATACTCGTCTTCAATCAGGGGCATGTCAAAGTCTCATTTGAATATGGACGATACGTCAGTAAAACTTACATATACATCCAGGGGACGGGCTTGGGTTGCCTGGATCTGCTCCACCTGCAAACCATTGTAAATGAAGGATTAATTGGATGGATCGCCGTGCATCGTACAAAACGAACTGCGAGAGAAACGCTTTACGGATTCCCAGCGAAAGTTGCTCACACAGGACACATCTGAGGTATATCGACGACTATATGGATCGTTTCGAATTAAAATTTGGCCCGGTATCTGGATGTATACCGACGCTGCAAAATTTGCATAGAGAAATCGATACAAGAAGATGGTTTCGCCGCCGGCGGTGCAGATTGTGAGATATGTGTCAACAAAAAATCGCACGAGCCATGTAGTTGAGATTGATCCATGTGATAATACACGAAGAAGCAAAGAGAATGAGCAGCTCACCCTCGCCACAATGGCCTCCTTGGCCTATTGCGGAGACTATGACCGAATGAAGGATCACCGTCATGAGAAAGCACAGAAACTTCACACCCCAATCAAATGAACTCAAATCCTTGGACGCCATTTCTTTACCTTCTCCTCCTTCCTCTTTTTGTTAAGGTGGTAAAGATAGCTTGAGCTCCTGATGAGCTCCATGGCTACTTATATAAGCAGTCGAGACAGCAATCTTCTTTGCTCGTGGATACGAACCGATCAAACGTGTACGCGCTTCAGTTGACGCGAAGCCGTTGCCTAGACTTTTTGTTCATTGGATAATACCCCTTGAAAATCAAACATGCTGAATTTTGTTGAGCAATAGACAATGACATTTCTTTTTCCTAAAAAGTTTTGCCAATGACACAGATAGGCACAGCAATGTGTTGTTTTGTTCAAGCTTATTGCGCGATCGAAGTAGGTTTAGAAGTAGAATGCCAAGTCATGTGTATTTTAGATATTTGTAAGGATTGAGGATGCGTGAAACGATGGGATCTGATAAAGTGTTTAAAAATATTAAATCACATATTCATTGAATAATTTGAAATTTTAGAATAGCTGGTAGTAATACCACAAAATCTCGCATAGTATCAGAGCAAGAGATCCTACGTTCAGATCTTTCTATACCGCATTTACCTCTCCAAGCATTCGTTTAACAGTTTAAGAAATTCAAATCTTTCCATGTCTTGCCACCTTCCCAATAAAATATTTGTGTATTGCGCTTGTTTATATTGAAATATTGAAGTGCCAATCCTGTCAACGGTCTGGTGGATGGGATTGACCGCAACCAAACCAGGACAATCAAAGAGGGTTGGAAAACATATGAAGAGGCCCCGTTAGAAATCCTAAGTTGAAGCTGCCGTCCATGACCGTGGATGACACGGTTTTCTGACCGATTCGCCATCCACATTGTCACGTCAAGGAGTAGACGTCCTAAGTAGTTGCAACTTGCAAGTATCTGGCAAACGAATACAGCTATCCAAAACACCTAAGTGGACGCAGAGGAAGTAAACAGTAGCACGTGGACTCGAAGAATAAAGATCCATGCCCTTGTATTCTGATTGTGGGTGTTCTCTTCTTTAGTGCTTGGACCATGAATAGAGTTCTTGTGAATGCTTATTGCCACACAGACCATTTTACATTAGTTGGAATAATGTTTCTGACAAGCAGTGGAAGCATCACCTATATCTATAAGGATCTAAGTTCCCATTGTATTCTTAGAATTAAACCTAGAATACGAAGTGGAAGATTACGGTACCTGGTTAAAACCACCAGTATGGTAAAAAACAACTTCTAGAAGACTATATGCACTTGCTGTCGTTCGATGACAGGGACCACAAACAGCAATCATCTTTGCTAGTGCCTTCACATTCAAGTAATAACTCATATTTTTTATGTCCCATATTGGAAATAATGGAGTTAACTTTTAACCCTTGCCCGCGATCTGAAAAAATTAGCGGCTCGTACCTCTTCTCCCGTAGGTAACGGCTTCCTCCAGCTTTCCTTCATCCAGAGCAACTTTAGATGACTCTAACAATGTCCGTCCATCAGCTGAGGAGCAAACTACAGGCTGCACATTGTTATGGAAATCAAATCATTGGTGACATACCATCGCGAGAGAGAGAGAGAGAGAGAGATCTACCTTGCACACAGGGACCATCCAGACGATGTCAGATTTCATAAAGGGGTTTTCGCTAACCATATCATAGTCTCTAGGAGCCAATTCCATCCCAACCTAAGACACAAAAAAAAAAAAAAGGGAGCATTAGTATCTTATTTAGGAAGAAGTCAACATATTAAGGGCAGTCAACTGGAAATTTACTTTGTCCTCGGAGAGTGGACGACTTTCTGATATGTTGAAACTCATCTTTCAATGTCCACCCAAACCTCCTAGCTAAAAATGTTCTTAGCCACTGCAATGTGAGAAAGAAATCTTCATTCAAGGTTTCGTTGTCTTCTACCCCACCACTTCCAAGTGAGAAATTAAGAGTTGATGCAACTGCTGCAGATAGGTCTTCAATATTTTCGACCGAAGCAACAACTGCTTTAAGGACGTGCTTGATAGCTCGAGTGACTATCTCATGAATACAAAGTGAATGTATGTGAGGGAGCTTCTCTGCAAGTTCAACCTGATTGGTATTGTATTAAAAAAAAGGTCCTGCCAAACAACATTCTTACAGTTCGACCGCAAAAAAAAAAAAAAACTACATTCTTACAGTACCAGAATGAGATATTGGCAAAAGTACTTTAGAAAAAGACGAACTTCATAAAAATAGGAACATATTAAAGGGGTGATACGTAACTCCACGTAGTAATTTTTTTGAACATATATCTGCTTGTATATCCACTCACAGAGAGAGAGAGAGAGAGAGAGAGAGAGGAGTGCGGGATCATTCTTACCACGCGGCCTAGGGAGTGCATCTTTATTCCCCTCAAGTGCATAAAGTCGGTCAGTGTGTGGCCATCAACCGGGGAGAGTTCGAGCGATCCAAAGTTTGTTACCTAATGAAGTAATAATGTTTTTTTTTTTCTGATAACTGAGATGTCCGCGCGGCAGATTAGCTCGCGCTTAAACCAGCGATGAAGTACGACTAGTCCTCGGGGGCAACTGCAGGACCCCACTATCGCAGTGCCTAGGTAAGCGCGTTAAAGAAAACCCTTGCAGTTTTTTTAACTAGAAGAAATGGATTCATAAGCATGAGAAAATTACCAGCTTCGTAAAGAAAGTTCAGCGTAGTATCTGTGTGCCATCTGGAGAAGCTCTTCTGCTGACTGGAGGACACATTTTAGCATTTGGAAAACATAGATTGCAAATCTCTTATCCAATTATTGTTATAGCACAGATACTTATGCTCTCATTTTAATTAGCTGGCACCGTGTAGGCGGGAGGATCAGGTGGCATCATAACAAACATGCCAGATAACTGAGTGAAAAAATTGTTAAGTATTTAGATCATGGTACTTTAGCGACCTTTAAATGAAGACCACTTCCCGTTTCTTCAAGACGCACAAATGCTTCTTCCGGTATTAACTTCCTCAATTCAGCTTCACTCGAGGATTCACCATGGGTTTGCGCTACCAAATTGGAATCTGCGGATGGAGAGGTATCATTTCCTCCAAGACCAGATGAAGTAGCCGTGGCGTTCTGCTTTCTCTCCCTCTTCTTTAACAGTTTGAATTGCTTCCCAAGACCTTTTAACTGCTTGCTAACCCTCATCAATATCGTCAGGGTTTATAGAAAGATTTCTGAAGGAACTTCTTTCTTTTGTAGATGTTGTATCCAGCAAGAACCAAGTTCCCATCTAATAGATCTTTCAGAATGAATCGGCTCCTCCTCTAACTCGGTGAAACTTTGTTTAGTTATTTTTCAAACTAGATGGTCGGAAATTTCTACTGCATCAGCTGCAGGCTTGGTCGACTGCCCTCCTCCAGGTGATTCACTATAACCAGAGTTCTGTAGCTAAACTCTTAAACTGCAATGAAGCATCACTGTCTTTGGTGAATGAATCCTTGGGATAGAAGTACGCACACTTTAGATGTAATGCTCTTGGAATTAAAAGGAAAAGACCACTAGATCGATGGAAGATAAAAGCATCTGATGTGCTCCCTGATGCAAAGATGCTCTCGATTTCAAATGCATAAGATTGGCTCTGAATGATCATGAAAGATCAGGCCCATGGAAGAGAGATAACAAAACAATCATATATGCATATGCACTTTTCCCCATGTTCAGGTATCCACAGACGCTCTGAACTTCTATGAGTTAGAGATACAGCTAATTGTTTTTACATGTTAAGATTGAGGGAATTAGCTCCTCCATTTGGTTGATCATCAATCTCAGGATCACGAGCCTCGATCTTTCCAATCTTCTTCTTGGTAACAACTCTTCCAATTCTTCTTGGTGACAACTCTTACTTGTGCAGTGTATCCACTGTGGTTTACAATGACATTGCCCAATGAGATAGTATCCTGCAGAATATCATCTACATTTGTTGAGGGGAATACTGGACCGAAGTGGAAGATGCTTTTGATTTTCTGTTATCGCCGCTCTGAATTTCACCTCATTGAAACAATTTTGAAGATGAAGTGGCTAGGGAACCAATGAAATAACAAAAGGGTATTATTGAGATAGCAAGAACTTACGCAGATAACAACATTTTCATCTGCAGTGATCCCTTTAAGCCAATTCCTCTGTGCAATCTCCTCAGCATGTTGGTCTCCATTCAAGGTTTCTTTATACTTAGAGTTTGCATCGGCTGCATCTCGTTTTACTGATATGCATGAGTCTCCCACTAGATCCTCTAGCCCAACTGATCCTGCACATGATGTTTCGCGTCTTTAGCACTTGAATCAGAATTTATCAGCCGGCGTTCAACGGCTCTAAAGATTGAGACGTCAACAAAGAGAATGTGAAGCAAAAAAGCCTTCTGGTCACGAACCACTCTCTACTCTTCTGTTTTGCATGGCAAAATGGCCAGTATTGCAAAATCCGTGGCCCATGGACGAATATCATGCTTGCCATGTCTTCCTTGACCACCGCCATTACCTCCCCAGTTCTCATTTTCAGCTGGCAGTGATGGGAAGTTGGGGGGAGACTCCATAACAGATGGTAGAAGCAACCATGTATTTGCTCGAAATCCATAAGGTAGATTACCGAACTGGAAATTAAACAAAGAGATCAGATGCCCGGAACAAAAAGCATGGTGAGAAACAAGCATTCGACATTGTCAAGGGAAAAAAAAAATCACCTTGTTGTGCTCTAGGATTGCCTTCATCAAAGACTCGTATCCCTGAAAAAGTAAGCCAAGTTTATTAGTCAAAAGCAAGAGAAGCTGAACTATTTCATTCTTTGCAAGCGCGAATACATTGGACACGATTTCAATAATTGCCATATAAGAACCATCAGCAGGATTTGATTTTTGAGTTTCACTTGGAAACAGTCCTTTTACCCTCTTCTCCTTTTAGAAACATTCCAAACCGCAACATCAATGCTACAAAACTCAAGAGCTGGTGCAAAATGCACCGGGGGTGATTTCTGCAAAGTCAGCGAATCTGTGACTTTGTTGAATAGTTCCCCCTTGACAGTTGTGAAGCAACCAACCGAGAAAAAGTTATCATTTACAGTACATTGATTATTCTCAAGATATGAAAAATCAGTGTTTTGGTTATCGAACAATTCTTCTATTTAATTGCGCCCCTAACCAATCATTAACACGACTCTAATGGTAAATAACCAGGACAAGGAAAGACTTTTGAAAGAAATTCATTGATATAACTAAAGACTCCTCAAATTGGACCCGCAAGAAATGGCCATAAACTTCATTTGGCATCTCAAGCTGAATTTTGGAAACAGAAATGACTAACTTAAGCGTAAGCTGAATCTATTAGAGCGAAGTGCCAACATTGGCAAAAGCCCGGCCGAGCTGTTGCAGGAGATCCGCAAGAGAGTGGCTTTGCCGAAACACTTTGCCTTGAGTGTAGAATCCTTTTACTGATGCAACTACATTTAACAACTTCCCATTGCATATCTTCATCTGCAGCAATCCACAAATTTTACAGCTCCAGTAAGTCAATTCTCAGGAGTTCAAATGCCCAACGACAACAACATAGTGACATGAACACGGTTGAAAATGCAAGAGAATGAACTATATTTGCACCTGAATTTTAAAAATAGTCCCCATCACGCCTCCCTTCTGTATCATCTTTTGGGCACCTCTTCAAAAACAGGCACAGAAATAATTACAACTCGGCCGCCCGAATTTCATAAAAGCTTATCATCGGTATTTGTATGTGATCAACAAGGCACCAAGAAGTTTGTTTTGACTTCACTTATCAGTCTCTGTCACCCTTCTGTCTTACTCCACTTATGCAGAATCACTTCGCTATAACGTAAAAAATGGACCTTTACCTCAATATTCAATCTCAAAGCTCCCAATACATGTCATCCACATCAGTAAGAATAATCTCTCCCATTTCGCAGTAAACAAGTAGTATCCATCCAGCATTCACCCCTTTTTTTTCTGGTTACAGAAGTTAGTATCGCCATTTTAATAACAATTTGACTTGTACGCAAAGTATTTCAGGGGAAGGGAGACCAGATGTCCCAGCAATGCCGCTGAATGGTCTCTGTAACATCTACTTCTGTCCACTATTAATAGTTTTAAGTATGAACCAGCATTTTCCGACCCACCAAACAGGACCCAAGTGGACGATGAACTGCCCGACCTTGAGTGGACCGTTGAAAACAAGATGAAATCTTTGACATGGTGTCCAAGTTTTTTCCTTTTCTGTTTATTTTATACGGGGAGCAATATAGAAATGCAAATAAACAAATAGAAAATTAGGACCCACTGCTTTTCTTTTTGGTCGAATTTAGGACCTCGTAGTGCACACCACGATGAATGGGCGGTGTGAGGTGGGAGAGAGAGAAGAAGTCGTAGAACTCGGAGAGCTTCGGCATCGGGTGAATCGCCGCCATGTCGAGCCTCTGCGAGATCGCAACACGGGCAGGTCCGACGGGCTCTTGCTCCCCCCGGCCTTCCCATCGGACTGTGATGGCGGCTCGCGCGCTTGGTGGGTCCTGGTCTTCTAGGGACGTACAGACGGAACCGGCCTGTTGACCGAACTTGTAAAACTCCCAACTTTCGTTCGGCGGTAGCGATCTAAAGCCAGAGCCAATTTGAAATTACAAATCACCCAACCCAAAACCCTAGAGAAAACCAAGATGGTGGAACTTGGTTATGTGACCATCGAGTTCTGACCTGGGACACGACTGACCTAACCCACTAGTCGTTCCATCGCGCGGTAGTAGTCGAGTTTGTGGTGACATGCTATTGATATATATTGACGTGGCCACCATCATAGGCTATAACAAGGAGAGCAGAGCTTGTGGCGGAGGCAGTGGCAGTCTCGTAATCGAGTAGGCTTTCGGGGTGTCTACATTCTTCCTGATTACTGTACCTCCGGAATATCTGGTAACGTTTATTGCTCCTTTTTCTCAACCCAAGCTCTAGTTCTTGAAGTCATTCATAGGTCAAGAAATATAGAGTAACCCATATCATTATGAGGTGTTGAATTGATTTGATAGGGGCTAGGGTTTGTAAAAGCAAGAGAAGTTTCTGATCTTTGTATGGTGGGTGCTTGCTTTGACTTTTTCATGCGAGCGATATGAAATGCTTTTCTTGTGCTTCTCATCGTTGTGCTAATATTATCCAATTGAATGTTTTTGAAGCTTACAACAGTTGTAAGCTTTGTTCTTGGTAATTTTCTATGGTTATGGTTAAATGCCAGATGCTTTTCCCTATTTGGTTTTTATTTGGAAGATTTTGTTAGCTGTTCACGCTACTTTATTTGTAAGTGACTATAGTAAAGAGAAAGCAAAGAAGATGATCTACAATGTCTGCTTTGAGAGAGACTATGGTTTTGAGATTACATTGTTTAGTTTCTTCTTCAAATAGATCGGGTACTCTTGTGAGGCTTAATATGTTGGTCTGCATGTGTTGCGTCTTCTCTTGATAAGTCTAGGTAGCTGGTTTTCTATTTCAATTGTTTGTTCTTCTAGTGTAGAGCCAAAGTTGCGAAATGGTTTTATGATTGATTGAGCTTTGGTCAACAAGAACTCATAAAGTTGCTGGTTCTATAGAGAATTAAGTAGATATCTCAGCTTAAATAAAACTTTATTTTATATTATTAGAAGATCACTCAACTTACATGACCCTCACAACACACACGATGCACTCTCTCACTCACATGCTCTCTATTTGAACTTCTTACACCACACCAAATATGGAGCACTAGCCCTATTTATAGCCTTGCCAACTTTCTACACACTTCTACAATTACTTGTTCAATAAGTATAGAATATTCTAGAAAGGCTAGTCTAGAAATGTGAAGAAAATTCTAGAATATGGAAGAGAGACAAAGCTTTAGACTGTCTAGGCAAATCGTGAAGGTTTTAGAAAGTTGTGGAAAAATCTAGAGAGAAGTTGGTGCTTTTCAATACTCCCCCTCACCAACTATTCTCTTAGCACAGACCTCGCGATCACACCAAAGTTGCCTTCGAACTCTTTGACTTTGTAACTCCAAGTCTTTTAGTGAAGATGTCTGCTACTTGATCATTTGTTTTGGCATATTTCATCTTTATCTCACCTCGCAATAACCTTTTTCCCGCAAAAATTTTAATGTACTTCTACATGCTTGGTCCTTGCATGGAAGACTAGATTCTCTATTAAGCTTATGGCTGATTGATCATCACAATATAATTGTGTCAAGTAGTCTATCGGCTGATGAAGGTCCTCCATTAATCGTACCAACCATGTACACTCTATCGCGACCTAAAAATCAGCTTTACGATTTCAGGTTAATGGATTACCAAATTAATTATTAGATTAATTAAGTTAGCTCAAACTCTCCAAGTTCTACCAAATCGTGACGTAAGTTTAATTTCAAAAATATCTTGGAGTCGTCACTAATCATTTTTTGGTAGGTTGATTAGAAACCCGAATAAAATAGCGGGAGAACTGCTTTATTTCTTACGAACAAAGATTAGGTGATTGGGGACTTGGTTACATTAACCTTTGAATTAATGCCCTTTCGGTACCAATTTCATAAAAAAAATGTTCAATTTGACAATTATGATGGATTCCCCAGTGAAGCTCAAGATAAAAAAATTTTGGGTTTTTCTCTTTATGACAAGGGAAAGAAACTATACTATATGCAATGCATGCGATTTACTCTAAATATTTATAAGGTAGGTTATACATATGATTATATATATGATGTGAGAATATACACTCTTTTATCTTGATATGGCAATGTTGACACTGATTTTTGGCCAATCTTATTTTCAGAAATTTTAGAAAAATCCATAAAAATTCATAAAATTGAAAAATCAACTTGGGACCTTGTTTGGCCTAGGAAACCAATTTGAGCAAAAAATAATTTTCTTATTTTTCGTATTTTTCTGCATTTTATTTCAAAAATTCATAAAAATAAATAAAAAATGAGAAAATTAAAAAATCAACTTTGAAAGCCTTGGCCAAGCCTAGGGAACCAATTTGAATAAAAAATAATTTTTCTTATTTTTCGCATTTTTAATATTTTTAGAAATTAGAAAAATAATAATAAATCAATAAAAAATAGCATTTAAAGTCAGAAAATTACCAAAAATATTCAATATTTTTAATTTAATTTTATCTTCAT
This sequence comes from Psidium friedrichsthalianum, assembly GCA_019149425.1. Lineage (NCBI taxonomy): Eukaryota > Viridiplantae > Streptophyta > Magnoliopsida > Myrtales > Myrtaceae > Psidium > Psidium friedrichsthalianum. The sequence continues at coordinate 15,896 of JAGVVM010010893.1, forward strand.
TTTTGATGAATAAATTTTGGAAAAATAAAATCTGAATCTAGGGTTTTCTTTGTTAATTTCATTTTTTAGATTATCTAAATAATTCTAAAAAATTCCATTTTAGCTTTTTAATTTTCCCTTTTTACATTTTTAGAGTCGTGTCATCCTCCTCTATTTTTCAAAATTAAAATCGAGTCCAAAATCCCTCAGAATTGCCCAATTTCGCTGAAAAGGACCAAAATGCAATTTCTGATTTTTAATTAGTCCTAAAATCACTAAAAATGAAATTAAAATTTTTTCAGGGACTGAATTGAAAATAGGGCGACGTCACCCCTAGATTTTGACCCTCTGAATCCAATGGTGGCAACAATTTTTTGCAAAAAAAAGGATCCTAAGATTTTGAATTTTGCAAAATGAGTTCTCGGGTCAAACCCAGAAATTGGGGGTTTTGCGCAAATATTGAATAATTTCTGGGGAAATGCCATTTTCGAATAGATTTGATGGCCCTGAGCCCGATTCTGGTGTCAATTTTAGAAAAAAGTGAAAAATTTGGGGTCAATTTCAATAAAATAAGAGACTTGGGTCAGTCGGGTCGGACCAGATCCGACCCGACCCGACCCGATCAACTTCATCTTCCCCAAGAGCCCCTGCGCGCGCTTGATTTCAAACAGGGAGAAATTTGTTGAAAACAGGGTGATTTGCCAAGATTCTCGGCACAAAATCAAAGGGAAAGTCTCCATTCTGTTGGCAAGATCTGGAGAGAGAGATTGCGGGGAATTTTCGAGTATAAAAGGGAGAGGGAGCTCGGATCTAGGGGGACTCTGTTTTTTCGAAAAAAAGGGCCGAGAGCTCGAGAGGCCGTGCCATCGCGATTCAGACGACACCGAGTTTCCTTCGACGTCATCACAAGCTTCCTAGCAGTCCAAGGAGCAAGCGGAGCATTTCGCGCGGAGTTTCATCAAGAAACAAGGTATCGCATGTTCGGACTTCAGCTCAGCTTCCATGGTGATTCTTTGTTTCGGCGCTTGGTCTTTAAAATTTCTTGGTCAAATTGCATCCTTAGTCGTCCCTGACCCTCTGCCGTTTGCTCCTTTTGCATTAAAACTGTCCGAGGCCGTTACCCCGAGCTTTGAGAATCCCCGTTTCCCCAAGAGTTCGCGAGCTTGCATTAGGTTAGGTCAAGCCTCCTTGGCAGCCAGGTAAGCTTCTCCAACATTTTTTCATGCTCTGTAATCTGTGGTCGTCGGGATCGTCGTCGATTGATAGGAATAGACGTGGTCGCCGGAATTAGCGCTTGGTTCGTGTCGAGGCAGCTCAGTTCGGATAATTCTGAGGGTCATATGGCCTGAATTCATTGGTAATGTGCTCTGGAGCTTGTGTTTTGTGCGTCAGTGTAAGTTTAGAAGTTTCAGGCGGCTCATTCGACTGGGTTTTTGGGTCGCGGCGAAGCTTCGGCCAAGTCGCCGAAACTCGAACGCTCCGGTCATCTCCTTCGTGAAGACTTTCACAGCGTAAGAAGGAAACGACGGACGGCCGAGATTCAACTTAGATCTAATCGGAGCCGTAGGCTTAGTATTAAGAATGGACGGTCAAGATCGGGTCTGTGATTTGATATTAGCCGTAGATTTGGTATGAAGAACGGACGATCAGGATTATGACACGTGGTAGATTATTAGCCGTAGGATTAGACTCAGCGGAAATATCGAAAAATAGGATAAAAATCGGAAAATTTTGAAAATTCAAAAATACTACGTCGTTTTGGTGTTGGGTCAATTAGTGGGCTTGGGCCGGCCTTAGATTAATGGGTCGGGTCCATCCGACCCGGCTCGTTTAATAAATAATAAAATAAATAAAAATAAACAAAAAAAAACCCAAAAAAGCAAATAAAAATAAAAAAATAGAAACTAATAAAAATCAATACGGCGTCGTTTTTTAGTCTAGGGTTTAGGTGCCAGTTCTCGAGCCAAGCGGGCCGGTCGACCCGACCCGACCCGGTCCGAAAAATTTAAAGATATATAAATGAAAATAATAAACAAATAAATAAATAAATACGAAAAAACTAAAAAATTCAAAAAATCTTATAAAAATTTAGAAAATTCGGAAATCATAAGGAAATAAATAATAAAAAAAATAATAATAGAAATTTTAGAGAAAATTAAAAAAGAATTTGAAAATTTCAAAAAATAGGAAAAGG
>JAGVVM010010894.1:0-15196 GCA_019149425.1 Psidium friedrichsthalianum
AGGTGGAGGGCTGCGGACAGAGTGTCTTATGTTTACATTGACAAGTTTGAGCCTAGTGTCTACCTCGTCCCAATTTTCATTAAAGCTGCAGCGAACCTTTAATGCATATCATGTCAGTGGACACGCTAGTGCAGGGCGAAGCTGAAGTGTATTTTAGAATTCTGATTGCCTGAAGGGAATTAGGTTGAGCTAGGTGGGAGTCGTATGAAAAGGATGAGCAATAGGGGCAGAAGACAGCAGTCGCCGCTGCGTCAAGCTCAAGGGCTCCAGCACCTGAGTGGAGCCCCAAGAATTGAGGAGATGATGAGGGTGTTGACGGAGTGGTTAGCAACTTGATGGCTAGCACAGGCTGCCGAGAGAGCTGCCGGGGCTGTACGCAATGCAACTGAGGCCTGTTGCCAATGGAGCCACATGGGCAAGGCACTGGAGGAGCGTCAACCCAAATCAGTTTGTGGACTCAGTTTTCTGAAGCTTTCCACCCGCTAAGTTGACGGAGTGGGAGGACCTGAGGCAGTTGCCCTTAATGGATTGAGCAGCTAGAAGAAAGCATTTACTGTGCTAGGATAGCATCTGATGAGGAAAGAATGTTCTCACTGGCGACCTACCACTCCAGAGCACAGCTGACGACTGGTGTGATAGGCCCACCTGCTGACGAGCTTCTTAGAAGGAATAATAGGCCAAACTGGACTAACCTTCTGTGCGGCATTCAACGGGAATACTTTTCTGAGAGCCGGATGAGCCCAAAGAGGAAGATGGTGAGGAGTTTTCTTGCGTGGGCTTCGTCAAGGGGCAAATGTGACTGTCGACCCTGAGGTTTCGTATGAAGGCGAGTTCTGTCGGCTGTCTAAGTTTGCTCGGGAGGTTGATAGAGAACCCGTGGGACAAAAGGCAAGAAGGTTCCAGAAAAGTGACTGAGACTAAATTGAAGAGTTTCTTGATCGCCCCCACGGGGATAAGGGGGGCTGAGGTGACTAAAGTCAACGAGATGTATTGAAAGGGCCCGGGATCGAGCGAAACGGACTTGCAAGAGAGGCTACCAGCATTCTGGAATTCGACGGTTTGCATATGCCAAATGAAGAGACCTCAGGATCACTTTGGGACGACAAGAGGCCGATGAGAGGAATAGCCGGAGGTATCTGAGGGAGTCTGACCTTCTTAGGATGCCCTATTAAGCCGTCATCGATCAGCAGAGGTCTCGACTGGACGTGTCTGGCCGATGGGTGGGTGGGGGGGGCGAAAAAAGTGCGACTGTGTGGCAGAGAGGCTTGAAATAACCCTTGCGCCGAGAGGACTGAGATGCTTTGGCTGCGGGCAGGCGGGGTTGGTGGGACATCACTGGGAACTGCCCGAAGAAGAAGCAAGAAGACTGGCAGTTCCAGCAGGCACATCAACCGAAAGGATCGTGACCGTGCGGTCTTCAGGAACCTAAACGCGTCCACTAGCTCAAGTGGCGGTGGGGGGGGTGGGTTAAAAAATGCCCCTAGAAGTGGCGCGTCAGTGGAGTGCGGATACACGCGCCGAGGGGTGAGATCACGGTAATGTTCTCTCGTCTGTGATCCTACTGCGTATGCTTATTCGATCCTGGAGCGTTGCATTCTTTTGTGTCTGAGAGATTTTGCTGAGATAGTCTGGATTAGCATGGTTGAGACCATGTGTTGATAGTAATATGATTGTGCATGTACACCACCTCAGTGAAGGATAGAGTAATCATCACGTTAGAGGATGTACAGCGGGTGTAATATAGTCTTGGTGATAAGAGCGGAAGAAATTGACCTGGTATTCTGTTTTACCCATAGTATACTTCGATGATGTGATTGTTGGTATGGATTAGTTCGTCCGCATGGGGGGCTGTTAAGATTGTGGTAGTAGGCACAGAGTTCGATTAAGCCCAGTAGATGGCCCTGGATATGATTTAAGGGAAACCGAGGCGGAACCCTCAATTCCCTGGATTCGTCGCTGAAGCGACTCCAGCTAGTGGACGAAGGTTGCCAAAGGCTTCTTGCATTATGGACGAACTTTGGTCAGATGCAAGGAGTGGAGTTTGGAAGAAAGTGCCTGTGTTGAGTATAGTGATTACCTCTGATGTATTTCGCTCAAGAGTTGCCTGCTTGCCATCCAGAGCGTGGGTAGAATTCGTATAATTTGAATTGGCACCTAGAAGGCAGAGCCGATCTCCAAAGCACCGTGTATAGGATGTCGTTATCAATGTTGAGAGGCAGGTTGAAGGTGCAGATGCAAGAACCTATTGATAACAGGATTTATCCGCCCCAGGTGCGTCGCCATGGGAGCTCAGTTGCTGTATCGTCATAGAAGCAGGACGTGATCGTTGCTAGTATATGTTGTTTGACTATAGGCAGCTCAACCAGTGATCTGCGACAAGAATAAGTACCCGGCTGCCCAGACTAGGATAGCAGCTGTTTGATCAACTTCAAGATGTGTCCGTGTTTTTTCTAAGATAGAACCTAGAGGACTGGTACCATCATTGAGGATTAAGAAGGATGTGACGTTCCAAATACGGCTTTTGGACGTATATGGGCACTATTAGTTTCACTATCATAGCACATTTTGGATTGACGAATGCCTTCAGCTGCATTTATGGACAAATGATGAATGGCTGGTGTGTCGAAGGGTTTTCTGGATCATCGTGTGATAGTCTTCATCGATGACATTCTGGTGTACTCGAAGAGCTCTGAGGACTATATGAGCGACACTTGACAGGCTGTTTCTAGAACGACCTTCAAGAGGGCACATTGCTGTATGGAAGGTTTAGCAAGTGTGAGTTCTGGCTAGGGGTAAGGCAGTGTGGCATTTACTTGGGCATATAGTTGTCTGGTGAAGGGATATCATGGATCCAGCCAAGATCGAACTGTAGAGAAGTGCCGAGGCCTACAATCGTGACTGAAGTACGCATTTTTCTCGGATTGGCTGGATACTATAGACACGTTCGTGGAGAGGTTTTCTGCGATAGCCGCTCCTCTAACTCGTCTGTTGAAGAAGGAGTCGAAGTTTGAATGGACCACGAAATGTGAGGAGAGCTTCCAAGAGTTGAAGAATAGACTAACTTCCGCGCCAGTGTTAATCATCCCGTCCGGACCTGGTGGATTCGAGATTTTAGCGCGACGCTTCGCTAAGAGGTATTGGGATGTGTCTTGATGCAACATGGACAAGTGGTAGCATATGCATCTCGACAGCTGAGGCCGCACGAGATGATTATCAAACACATGACCTGGAGTTGGCTGCAATAATGTTTGCACTGAAGATTTGGAGGCATTATCTGGTGGGAGAGAAATTTCAGATCTATACGGATCACCAGAGCCTGAAGTATTTGTTCTTGCAGAAGGAGCTAAATATGAGGCAGCGTCGTTGGATGGAATATTCTGAAGTAAGGATTACGATTGCAATATTCTGTACCATCCTGGAAATGCGAATAAGGTAGCGGATGCTCTGAGCCGAAAGTCGAGCATCGCGCAGATGATGGTTAAGGAGTGGACAACTGCTAGAGAGGAATAAGGGACTCTGAGTTCAGGATTGAGGTAGGAAACCTCTCAAGTTTTGATTGCCGCCCTGCGTATCGAACCAGAGATTCAATGAGGATTAAGGAATTACAGTTGATGGACCCCGATATCCAGAATGTTGTGTTGATGGATGCGGATAAAAGGAAGCCCGAGTTCCAAGTAACTGAAGATGGGTGCTGAAGTTCAAAGGACGTCTGTGTGTACCGAACGACGAGGAGCTGAAGGAAAGGATTCTATCTGAAGCTTATAGAAGCAACTATAGCATTCACCCCGAAGCACGAAGATGCACCAGAATTTACGCGAGCACTACTAGTGGGATGGAATGAAGGTAGATGTGGCTAAGCATGTCGCCAAGTGTTTGACGTGTCAACAGGTGAAGGCACAACATTTGCAAACCTGGAGGACTATTACAACCGTTAGAGATCCCAGAGTGGAAATGGGAGCATGTCACCATGGATTTTGTGACAGGGTTGTTGAGAAGTCAAAGAGGAAATGACTCGATCTGGGTGATAGTAGACCGATTGACTAAGTCTGCCCACTTCATTGTAGTAAGAAAGGACTTAACTCTGGAGAAGCTAGCTGAGTTGTATGTGAGGCAGGTCGTGGACTACATGGGGTATCTGTAAGTATCGTATCTGATCGTGATCCCCGCTTCACTGCTACGTTTTGGAAGAGTCTGCAGGGTGCCTTGGGAACAGAGTTGCGGTTTAGTACTGCATACCACCCGCAGACCGATGGTTAGTCGGAAAGAACCATACAGACTCTGGAAGATATGCTAAGGGCTTGCGTGATAGACTTCAAAGGAGGCTGGGAAGAACAACTGCACTTAGTGGAGTTCGCCTACAACAATAGCTATCAGCAGAATATCAAAATGGCATCGTTTGAAGCACTGTATGGAAGGGCCTGCAGGACACCAATCTGCTGGGACGAAGTTGGCGAGAAAAGCATAACAGGCCCAGAGATGGTCCAGCAGTCGATCGAGGCAGTCAAGGTGATCAGGGATAGGCTGAGGACGGCCCAGAGTAGGCAAAAGAGCTATGCGGATAAATGACGTAAACCGTTGGAGTTTCAAGTGGGAGACCACGTATTTCCTAAGGTGTCACCGATGAGAGGATTATCTCGGTTTGGCAAGAAAGGCAAGTTGAGTCCAAGATTCGTAGGGCCATTCGAGATTTTGGAGAAGATCGGGATACTGGCTTACCGACTAGCACTGCCGCCGAACCTATCTCAAATCCACAATGTGTTCCATGTGTCTATGCTAAGGAAGTACGAATCGGATCCAGGCCATATACTCGATCATGAAGTCATTGAAGTGGATGATCGAGTCTCGTACGTGGAGAGGCTAGTTAGAATTGAAGATCGAAAGGAGCAAGTTTGAGGAACAAGACAATACCCTTGGTCAAGGTCATTTGGGAGCACCATGGAGCTGAAGGAGCTACGTGGGAGAGCGAATACGATGAAGAAGAAGTACCCGTATCTGTTTGAGTAGTTAATTGTAACCTTATTCTGGAGGTGTGAACTTATTGACTGTAAATTTCGAGGACGAAATTTTTATAAGGAGGGAAGAATTGTGACAGTCTGAAAATTTGACCCAACTATCGGAACTTCTAAATGAATGGATATACCTCATTAGAACGCTCTGATCGATTCTCACTCAGGATTAGCTACCTTGGGACGACTAACCGAAGGGGAAAGGCTACCTGGGAAATTTTCCTAAACAGCCGCCCGTTGGTCTGAGATTTCGAAGGAGTCGGTATTTAATGGATTTGACCACGAAATGAATTTCGACACTAGACAATCGAATTGTTAAGATAGTCACAATGGAGAAATGGACTCAATTCCAGAAACGTCGCCAGAAGGACACAGCCGGTGTACGTCGCGAAGCAAGACGTGAACAGAAAATTACCGAAATGCCCTCGGTAAATGCTCATTCCTTAGAATTAGGCTAAATAGAATTAATTGAGAGCGAACACGATAGAACGAGACCAATTCCAGTTTGACATCCGTTCACGCTCGGGACCCGATCGGTGCATTTGGCACGCAAATCGAGGCAAGGTCAAATCAAATGTCACATCAATCACCTGTCAAATTAATCAATCAAATGTCAATCGCACAATTTCCAATGCAAGTTAATCAAGTCATTTCAAGTACATGTCAAGTACTAATTTCACATCACTAATCCCATTACCAACTCCCACTTATTCATTTTAAATTTTATTAAACCATTATAAACTCTCTTCTCACTCTCTCTCCTCACCATTCGGCCGGCCATAGCCCTCTCCTCTCCCGAATTCGCTTCCCCTCTTCCTCTTCTTCCTTTCGGCTTCTTCTTCGTCCACCGCCTTCGGCCGCCTTTGACCACCACCACCAGCCACGTTCACGCCTTGGTAAGCACCTCATGCCCCTTTCCTTGCTATTTCCGTAGCCTTGGGAGTCCCCATGAAACCCGACCTAACCTAACTCTTTCCCTCTCTCTCTCGGCTGGTTTAGTTCACCGCCTCAAGCCGCCGCCGTTCGCCCATCACCGCCACTGACGCCATTCCACCGCATCCCATCACCTCGGTAAGTCTCCCATTATCCTCTCCCTTCAATTCCATGGCTTGAAAACCCCATTTGGTACCCAAACCAGACTTGAATCTCCTTATTCCTACGTTCGTCTTCCGCGCGCGAGGAGAGGCTCCGGCCAACCCGTCCTACCCCATTCGGTTTCTCACTCTTATTGGCATGTGAAATCGTTGTTTTAGGTCTTTGGGAAGCCATTGGGACCACCGAAACCAGCCCCACACGCGGACCCTTCCTCCCTCTTGCCGTGAGCACCGAACGGCCATTCTAGGCCTCGTTTCCTTCGTCGTCATTCCAGCTCATATTGGTAAGCAAAGCCCTAACCTTAACCTAGGATTGCTGTATATGAAGTTAGTTTAGCCGTGTGATTACTTGGTGCATGAACGTGTGGTGAAAATGGTGAAAATCGCTAAGGGAACCATAGACCAATTTGAGTAATGGGTTATATGGGCTGGTCATGGACTTGGGAATTCCGATTTGGGCTGGAAAATGTTATATGTGAGCTGTGTTTGGTGTTTTGGGTGTGCAAATGATGGGCCATGGGCATTAGATGGGCTTGGAGGCCTTTTTTGGCCAAAATAATCAAGTTTGGGTTAATGGACTTAGGTCCAATTTAGTGGGCTTGGGTTTTGGACGAAAATTTGGGTCTAATGGGCTGTGTATGAGGGTTTGGATATAGAATTTTAGGGCTCAAGATAGTAGGTGGGCTTAGGAAGTGAATTTGGGCCTAATGGACGAATTTAGGCTTAACGGGCTTAGGTGATTTTTGGGCCTTAGGCCTTGGACGAAAATTACATTAGCATATAGGTCTTCTTAAATCACGTCACTAATAATTAAATATGGGCTTGAGAATGATGGTTGGGCCAAGTACTTGATTGGGCTTGAATTGAATTATTAAGCTTGGGTTGGGCCGTATCGACTTGGATTTTAACGTGGGCCTTACAGTCCATTTGGGACGACTTGAACACCACCTTAAGAAATGTTGTTGGGCCAAGGTTTCACTTAAGACTTGAAATGAGATTTATGGGCATTGGATAAATTCAGGACCCAAGTCGATTTATATAGGGTACAGTTCTATACCCCAATGATATGAATTCGCGTGCAGGGCACATAATCGTTACATGTTTACATATTATCTACACTAAGTGATATGATGTGCCTAAGTATTAGATTGTCATGCGACGTTGGTGTGTATGTTCATTTCTTGAGAACGCCTGTGTCGTGCCGTACCATGTTTGGGGCGTGTCTGAATGGAAAATGATTACGAGCATGACATGTGTCACTGAGAGGAGTGACAAGGGGAGGTCGGCCCTAATGCGTGTTTACGCGGGGAAGTGGAAAGATAAGCGTGTCAACCTAAGGCGTACCACACGCGAGTTGGGACACGAGCCTGATACGTATGAGACGCAGGCTGGATTCATCTGGATCGTATGTGGTTGGCTAATTGTGCATCGGGTGTTGCATCTGTTCATTGGCATTGGTTGTTGGTTGTCCACCTCTTATGTGTGATATTCATTTCTTGCCGTCATGTGATTACTGTTAGACCGAACCTTGATTTTCAGAACTGTTGTCCACCCTTGGAGAGAGTGGGCCCATGGTGAGGTAACCAGGAACCCTAGACTATTGGTTAGGGCCAAACCTGCTAGTATACTCTATCCTACGCTAGGATTAGTGATGAGCTTACTGAGTCCTCGACTCACTGGCAGTGGTTGCCATTTTTTTTAGATCCCAGACCCCAGTGATGGCCGCACCCCCAGTGCTTTTTGGTCTGCCAGTACAGATAGAGACAGAGGTTACCCACTATGTGGACGAGGATGCGGTACTTTGGTATAAACGCTTGACGACCATCTGGGTAGATCAGGGTAGCCCCCTTTTTGTTCCTAATAGGTTCGAAGCCTGGATGAGAGAGGGCGAGTTTGGCTTCGAGGGACCCATGAGAGATGTCTCGATACCCGAGGAGGAAGACCCCACACTCATGCGACCGGCTGCATATGGTGGCGAGGTCATTGACCCAGAGCCGATGGAGGAGTTCCCGTCTCCAGAACGTTCGATGATCGATGGCTACGACGAGGGTGATCCCATAGACACCGAGTCGTCCTCTCCTGAGCTCGAGGAGGAGCATGGCCCTTGGGCAGACTATGACCCTAAGGAGGAGCCGCTGGAGTGACCTCACCAGATGCCGAGTCTAGTTTGTGAGCGTAGGACTTTTGGACTGTAGTATGTATTTCCTTTTTGGTGGTCTGTACCCAACGCTTGGATTATCTATGTGTATGTTGCGTTTGACTATCCTTGGCGACCACTGTTCTTACTCCCCTCTACCCCATTATCGTATGCATGTATGTTTGGGATTTGGAGAATAGCTTCCGCAGGTTGTTCGTTTGGCTGAGGCATCGTCCGGTCGCGATGGAAGAATTTCCTATGCCGTCGCTTATCGTGGACCAGGCGCACGCGAGCGATTCGTATAGTTGGCGTGATGTCACGAGCCCGTAGGGTTCGGGGCGTGACAAATATAGTATGATTGATTGGTTTGGTTGTTAGTTTTCATGGTATGTGTAAATTGGCTAGAAAACACAAGGATCGTTTAGAACGGTTAGGTCGTAGAGTAGTTCGTGATGATCGGGCCGACACTTGGGCTTGGGGTTCTATTGGTGCTATGATTTGGGGTGTATATGGGCTGTATGAGTGGGCTTTGGCGTGAGAAAGAGGGGCTAGAGGTGTTAGATGGGCTTGAGGGCTAGTATGGGCCAAAATACACAAGTTGGCTTGATGGGCTTGGGTTGTTTCTTGTGGGCTTGGTTTCGCACGTGGCCTATAGGGCCTAATGGGCTGCTTGGGGCATGTTTCAAACAAGGAATTGGGGGCCGACATGGAGCGTTGGGCCGAAACGCGAATCGGGCCCAAAGTAGAATAATGAGCTTAAGTTGAGTCAAGCGAACGTTGGGCTTGGGCGTGGACCCCAAGGCCTGTTGGGATGACTTAAAATGAGTCTAGAAAAGGATTGGATAGACCCAAGTGGGACTTAAGGGCCCAAATTGATTTGACCTTGATAACTCTACAAAAGTAGAGTTTAAGTGCTTCTAAAATGTGGACAATTAAGTTTAGTCGTTCGAGTTTATTTAGTTTTTAGTGTTTTTGTTTTACGTTAGTGTTTTGGTCATGGTTAGATGATTTTGTATTTTAATTCTCGTGTTTTCTCACTCGAGTGTCTCAATGATGTCTTGTTATGTTTAGGCATGATTTGGAAGAATGAAGCGAAGAACATTGATGAGAAGATTTGGAAAATTTGTCGCTTTAAAGTTGCTGGAGACAGAACCGAGATGGACGCATCCGTCTGAGGCATGGACGCATCCATCTGCAATCTGTGGCTGAGTACAGAACCGAGACGGATGCATCCGTCTGACAGACGGACGCATCCGTCTGCACGCTGACAATAACGCGCGACGGGCAAGCTTCTCCTTTTGCCGTGGCTTGAAGATTTTATTAGAAGATTTTGTTTGAATATTTTTGAATTGGTTTTCTTATTTTGAAGGGATTAAGGATATTATATTCTAAGAGATTTTGATGGAATATTTGAAAAGGTGATAAAATAGGAAAGAGAGGATAACCCTAGGGGATTTTTGGAGGATATCTTTTTGTGTGGTTTTCTTGGACGGGATTTTAGGGGGGACGAGAGAACAGCTCCTTGGAGGATAGACATCACGGATTGGAGAAAAGACGACAGCAACTTCTTGACAGCAAGAGGAGAGCGAGGATCGAAGAAGACGAAGCTCGAGTTTGACGACCAAGCTTCATTCTTTCTCATCTTTTGTTCTTGAATGTTGATGTTATTCTTTCTTTTTCGGATGATGTGTTTTCTTGGTGTTAGCATGAACTAATTTGTTATTCTAGGGTTACAATGGATCTTGACAATTGATCAATAGTTGTGAACTCTCCTCGGTATTATTGACTGCATTCTCGTTGTTTATTTCTACCTGTGCTTAATGCTTGTCAATTGATTGGCCACCAATTGATTTGATTTGGTAATTTAGGTGAACTCGGGAGAGGAATCCTAGGTTTAGCCGTGGTAAGAATAACCTAAGTTAATCTTAGTCGGAAGACGGGATTATTAGCGAAAGGGATAGGAATATACCCAATTGCCTTAGGTAATCAAATAGAATTGGTTCATAATGGGTTCTCAATAGTCGCTTGCCTAGGAATAGAGTGAACGATTATTTACTCGAGAATACGTTCCTATTGACGCTCGGAAGAGGTATAGGGAGATTTTAGAATTCTAGATTAACAACATAGCCATTCGATAATACTGAAGAAGAGGGATTGACTTGAGATTAATTGTTGAGTGAAATTGTATACCCTAGGCTTTCTATCAGTGAAGTTCTAATCAAGTTAAATTTGCGTGTTTTAGTTTATTTTCTTAATTTAGTTGAATCCCTTAATTTAGATTTTCTGAATAATAGTGGTTTGAGACAGTTTAGTACTCAATAGAAGTCTTTGATCAGTCCTCGTGGGATCGACAACCCTATTTACCCTTTATTACTTGTTCGATAGCGTGCACTTGCGTTAATGATCTGATTTCGGACACAACAGACCTTAAATGGGCCAGTGGGCCCAATTCGAATATGATAGGGATATGAGCATACACCCAAGGGACTTAATGAGCAACTTGGGCGGAATTTGAATGAAATACCATGGGCCCAAGAAAAGGGGCCATGAGCCAGGTTGGGCTCAAGTTAATTAGGTTCCATGAGAAGGGCCAGGGGTTAGAATTGAGAGTTCATTGTGATAATGATACGAAGGGAACGTATGCTCGATAGAGTACAATATGTATGCGAATTGAAATAGTATGCTTATTGTGCTATGTCATGCTACGCATGTGTGTGTTGCTCACTGACTGAGAATTCGTGAATCGTACCCTGGGGAATGTGTGATGTGCCGATCCTAGAATGAACATGAGCATGGCATGAAATGATTTGTGGAGCAACAAGGGGAGGTCGGCCCTGTAAGGCGCGAGGCGCTTAGGATGTGGAGCGATAAGCGTTCGGACCAAACGGACTTGGTGGAGGCACGTTGCGCCCTGAGGTGCGAGGCACGGCGTAGCTGGAGAGATATGCGTATCAACCTGAGGCGTACCACACGCGGGTTGGGACACGAGCTTGATGCGTATGAGACGCGGGCCGGACCCATCTGGGTCACATGTGATCTGTTATCTGGCGTTCAGTGTTATTTATTTCGCTTAAGTCGTTGGCTTGCTTGATCATTCCACCCCTACATGTATATCATTCTCCCCACTGTCTTATGATTACTAGTAGACTGGCTCTTGCCCTGTGAACTGTTATCCAACATTGAGAATGGACGACGAGGAGAGTAATAGCTAACCATAGACTATTAGATAGGGCCGAACCGATTAGTATACTCTGCCCTATGCTAGGATTAGTGGCGAGCTTACTGAGTCTTTGACTCACTGGCGTTGGTTGCCAACATTTCAAATCCCCGACCTCAGTGATGAATGCACCCCAGTGCTTTTTGGACTTCTAGTGGAGGTAGAGATCGAGGTACCCACTACGTGGAGGAGGATGGTAACGCTGTGGATCAGGGACACCTGACTACCATATGGGTGGATTAGGGTAGACCCCTTTTTGTCCCCCATAGGTACGAAGCCTGGATGGTAGAGAGAGACTACGCTTTTGAGGGACCCATCCAAGCTTTTGATGTCCCAATGCCCGAGGAAGATGGACCCTACGCTCCTCCGACCTGTTACCTATGGAAGAGAGATACTTAACCCCGAGCCGCTGTAGTAGCTCCCATCACCTGGATAGATGCTGATCGACGGCCACGGCGAGGGCGATCCAATGGAACGGAGCTGTCCTCTCCAGAGTTCGAGGAGGACCTAGAGGAGCTTCCCTGGCTAAGCAGACTGGAGCGAGATTGACGAGGATTAGATGTTAGGCCCTAGGTTGATTAGACTAACCGAGTGTGGATTTTGGGATGTATTTTGATGACCTCCTCTTTTGATGTCTGTACCTAACACTCTATTATATTGCATATGAAATGTTGTTTGACTGATATTGTGGCTGCCTCCCTTGTACTCAGTTACCCCAATATCGTATGTATGCATGTCTTGTTGGATATTAGCTTCCCCAGGTTTAAGCTTGGACGAGGCGTCGTCTAGTCGCGATGGGATTCCTGCGCCGTCGCATATCGTGGACCAGGCAGATGCGAGTGAAAGAATAGGATGGCGGGATGTCGCGAGCCTGTAGGGTTCGGGGGTGACAGTTTGGGCTTGCCTTTAACTTGCAAGAGGCCTTTCTGAGGGGTGTATGGGCGACTCTTGGGAGAACAAAACAGTGAAGACTATGTGTCCAAAGCGGACAATATCTTGCGAGTATGGGTTTAGGTCATTATAAGTGGTATCAGAGTAAGATCAGCTCGATATGAGACTTTTCAAGGTTTGGAGTGATAAGGTTGATGATTTTGGGGTAGTTAGATAGACAGACCCTAGGACTAAGATTAGGAAGGGTAAATTGCATGAATTGGTTGGGCATGTGTTGCTTAAGTTGGGTTATTTGTCTAGAATAGTCTTAGACTGTACTATTTATGAACTAAACTGCAGATGCGTCAGGACCTGAGTTTGTCACGCCCCACAACCCTACGGGCTTCGCGACATCCCGTCACTCAATTCATAGCGTTTACGCGCTCGCCTGGTCCACGACATGCGGACGGCCCAGGAAACCCATCGCGACCAGACGACACCTCGGTCAAACGTTAAACCTGCGGAAGCTAATCTCCAACCCAAACATGCATACATACGATATTGGGGTAACAAAGTGCAAGGGAGGCAGTCAATAATATTAGTCAAACTAAAAATTCCTTTTTATACATGTAAGAGCGTCAGGTACAGACTATCAAAAGAGGAGGTCATCACAACATTCCAAATCTACGCTCGATCAGTCTACACAACCCGGCTTAACATTTAGTCCTCGTCAACCTCGATCCAGTCTGATTGCTAAGGGAGCTCCTCTGATCTTCCTCGATCTCTGGAGAGGACGGCTCGTATCCATAGGGTCGCCCTCGTCGTGGCCATCGATCACTCATCTCCTCCATGTAGTGGGTAACCTCGGTCTCTACCTCCACTAGAAGTCCGAAAAGCACTGGGGGGTGCAGCATCACTAGGGTCGGCATCTGAAATTTGGCAACCAACGCCAGTGAGTCGATGACTCAGTAAGCTCCCACTAATCCAGTGTAGGATAAAGTATACTAATCAGTTCGGCTCTATCCAGTATTCTAAGGTTAGCTTTACTCTCCTCATGGTCCTTCTCAAATGCTAGATAACCGTTCCCAGGGCAAGGCCAGTATACCAGAAGTCATAAAACAATGGGGTGGATAATAAAACATGCAGGATGAACGATCAAGCAAGTCAATAACTCAAGCGAAATGCATAACCAATCACATGTGACCTAGACAGGTCCAACCCGAGTCTCACACGCATCAGGCTCGTGTTCCCAACCCGCGTGTGGTACGCCTCAGTTGACACCTTATTCTCCAGCTACCTCGTGCCTCGTACCTCAGGGCGCACCGTACCTCGACCCAGCACATCTGGCCGGCACGCTTATCTCTCCAACATCCCCACGTAACATGCCTCAGGGTCATTCTCACCCTTATCTCGCCGCGCGTAAAAGCATGTCATGCTCATGTTCGTCAAGGCCAGGCACAATACACATGCCACAGGGAGTAACCCATGCATTTCGATTAGTAAGCAAACCCACGCACATGGCAATACATGGCAGAATTAGACATATCATTTTCGATTCGGCACACACACAGTACCTTTATTGTACCCACATTCCTTCGTACCCGTATCGGTATAGTTTTCACCCCGGTCCTCTGGCCCATCTAGTGGAGCCCATCTTCACTTGAGCCCAACCTGGCTCGTGACCTCTCGTCATACCTCAGGCCCTAGCATTTTAGTCTAGTTCATCCGCAATTTGACCCATTAAGTTTATTGGTGTAACCCTATTCCCAGGTTCTATTCAACCATGGCCTCAAGCCAATTGGGCCCACTGGCCCATTTAGGGGTCCAATCAGATTCATGGCCCATCTATCATACTTGGTCCATCCAATCCTTATCTAAACTCATTTAAAACATCCCCAATGGGCCTTGGGGTCACGCCCAAGGCCAATCACTCATCTGGCCCATCTAAGTCCATTAGCCCCAATTTGGCTTAACCGAGTTTTCGGCCCAACACACCATTTGGGCTCCTCGTTTGATTATTTAAAATCAAGTCCTAAGCTAGCCCATTAAGGCCCTATGGGCCACGCTAAGCCCAATTATGAGTCAAGCCTATTTTAGGTCCATTAAGCCCATTTACGCCCATATCATTCTACGGCCCATTCTCACACTTGGGCCTCTAGTCTTGTCACTTAAATTTCATCCAAAAACACCCATTAGACCTATGAATCACATCCAAGCCAAGCCCCAAGGATTGACCCAAGCCCATTAAGCCCAACTTACTTATTTGGCCCAAAGTGTATTCCAAGCCCATCTACAACCTTGGGCCCTTCATCCTTACACCCATACCATCATTCACAGCCCATATGTGACACTTCCAAGCCCAATTTAAAGTCGCCAAGCCCACGATCAGCTCGCCTTATAAAATACCCAAAACTGGTCTAATTTGTTCTAACCATTTTCACCCATTTCCATTTGATCTTTATACACCAAATCATCTAACAAGCATACCATCATATATACTATATTTCCTACGCCACGATTAGAGGTTTTGCTTACCAGAAAGTGACTGGAACGGTGGCGATTACGGCGGAGACCAATATGGCTGAATAAGGAGTTCTCGGTCAAAGGGGGAGCACGGTAACTTTGGGGGCTGAGGAAGGGCTAACACTACAGTGTTCTATAACAGCTGGAAACAAGGAATTACATGGATATGAGTCCCTTAAGTTCCCAGGTCAGGTTATGATCACGTAATGCAAGACACGAAACTGACCCAGAAAATAGTTTCCGTCGACCGAAATGAAAACGCACGAATGGAGGGCCCAAACGATGATTGGATCGGAGTGAAACAAAGTTCCATGCACTCACTTTGGATATATCTGACATATCCAAAAAA
>JAGVVM010010895.1:0-10945 GCA_019149425.1 Psidium friedrichsthalianum
GTTGATGCAGAGATTTGCTCATTTGATCCTACCCACGGCCCCTTCGTTGTTTTGTTTTTTCCTACTGAAATCAAATTTAACCTTGTTTCCCAGAGTTTCCACCATCTTTGCCAAACCATCACTGCCTGAGTCATAATTACCAAGCCATTAGCTTTCTTTGTCACAAATAAGTCCCATAAAAGTGATTAGCTTTTTCGGTGAGTGGAACCAATGCAACAACTAAAAGAGAAAAAAGAAGGAAAACCAAACTTCAATATGAAGGAAAGGGAGTAAAAGCAGAAACATGTGACTTAAGTTTTGAATAGAAGAAAATGATTTACATTCAACACTCAATAATTTCATTGATGGCAAGGCCTTACCTCAACAGGTTCCGAAAAAGTTAAACTATCATCCACCTGAACCTTTTGCCGCTTCTGAGTATTAGCTTGTATAAGAAACTCCCCTGCAATCTGCATAAGAAGGAAATTGAAGATGGTATTGAGTAAAACAAAATGGCAATTCTATATTCAGGCTGACAAATCACTTCAAATTGGATCACAGGCCCACTTAACCCACTAAAAAAGATGAGAAAGCAGTAGCACGCCTATGATGTTGTTTCATAGAAAAATATCAGCATGCCTTCAAAATCCGTAGATTCCTCACAAATGCAAAACAGCATGTGAGACACCCTACAAAATGACGTGGCAGACAAGCATGCACTAGTTTATGCAAGCAGACACATCAACATCAGTAGCTGTTACACTAGCCCGTGCCATGATAATTACTGAGGCAAAGTGAAATCATTGCATTGGTTTTAATACTCTATCCGTGGTTCCATGTCCAAGAAATACCATCTTCAACAGAAAGAATAGTTCCTTATGCTAAAAAACCATACTAACCTTCCACACAGGGCATACCCAGGTACCTTTACAGAGGAGCGGTATTGCGCGCTTCTACTCAGACCTCCATAGTAAACCAACTTATAGTTTATCTATTTGATTGGGTTTCATAATAGCTCAAACCATCGAATATGAAGATATAAGACCAAAAATTCCTGCAGAATAATTGCCACTGGAAAACTGCGAAACCGCCTCATCAAAGAGCATAAGAATAGTTGCAATGATCATACGGTTCGCTGTGTTTCCGTAAAGTAGACCATTGTTAAGGCCAAAGAATCGGCAACAACCAAGCAAGAGACTGTCCCCATTTAATTTCGCCATATTCTTATGCACACATGTCCAAATCAACATTAGCAGAGAATTGAGATATCATACCAACTATACCCTTTAGACATGTTCATCGTAGGAGCGTAACGCCTCGATCAATCATTATTGACAAGAAACTCAACTAAGACGGGTATGATCTCCAACTAGTTTTAACACAAAATGAGAACTGCCGAACTACCTAAGAGCTCAGTGATAATCCCAAGCAACGTTAAGAAGGATCTCATTTCAACGAAATACTTGCAATGCTGAGCAAGACGATCATTTAGTTTAGCACAAGAGCCAAGATCATTAAAGCCATTGCCAGTGTTGGCTCTACCTACACAACAGAAAACGGGAGTAAAGAAGCTCACAATCATCATCGGAGTCACTGGAACTCGACTGCCCAGCCAAATCGTTCGCGAATTTCAAAGCCGAAGAAACCGAGGGCCGAGCTTGCGGCTGCTGCGCCTGCTGCGGAAAGCTCGAAGCGACGGCCGAGGAGGCCTTGCCGACCAAGCGAGCTCGTCGAGCTTCGCGAACTTGGTGGACTGGTCCCGATTGGTTGGACGAATTGGAGAGAGATGCAACAGCATGTCGTCCGACATTGCGCCGGAAAGCACAGAAATTTTTCACAGAAGGAAGCTCACTCGCCGCACATGAATGCGCACGGTCCGATCACAGAGCATGTCGCGTCGGAAACAGGACACCGCGTTCATGACCTAGCGCGACCCGTGATCGGATCCAAACCCTAGAATGGCGGTGCTTCCGGTGGCCGTGGCCTCTCTGTCTGGCCTTTGGGGTGGTGTGGTGTCTGAGGTTAAGGCATCACTGCATGGCCCAAAAAACCCAACAAAAGGGTTGGGAAGGCAGTCCCAACAAATTCAAAGGGGAAAGAGAGGAGGGATTAGGGTTTTGGATTGTCTCTGGAGATTTTGGGCTTGCTGAGAGAGGAGATTTATGGAGGATGGAGCACAAATCCAATCAGATAACTTGAGAGAGGAGAGAGAGAGATAGGAGAAGGGGCTTTGCAGTTGTTCTGGAATAATTGTGCAGGTGCACTCGCAGGCAAAAGGGCACATATAATTCAAAATCTGTCCCGGCATATTTGGTCCTACGATCTAGACACACATTTGGTACTGTGACCGGTGATTTGCCAGGTACTTGCAAGTTTAGGCCTCTGCCATTTCGATCAAAAAATCTCGGCTTGTTTCGGCTTCGGGGGCCCCGCACGTACCACGGATTAAGCTGTAATGTAAATAGACATTCCCTTTTTAAGGCTATGTATGAAATCTTATAGACACCCAGAAACAGGGACTGAAGAAGCTCTTTGCTGCCTTGCCATATTTGTTTTTGCGCCAGACGTGTCCGCGTGTTGTGTGCTGATTTGCCCATTGCACCGCATTTGCCATTTTTCCATGGACTATGTCTAAGCGAGAGTTTGAAGAACCCCAGAATGAAAGGATCTAACAAATTGACAACAATGAGGAGGATTGTGCTTTTGGACTTTCTTTTTTTTTTAAAGATTTGCTTATTTTTCCGACAATGAGAGGTATGGCAAGATCCTGCAGGACACAAGCCATCAGAATCTCTGGACCTTTTGCAGGATAGACTCCCCTCGCAGAAAAGATAGCCCCGGAAGAAAATACCTGAGTTTTTTTCACAGAGCAAGAGAGACTACATTCCCAATATCTACCTTTCCTGCAGGCACTGCCCTGCCGCCACCACGAAATTTAGGTGACGACTCGGCTAAACATGTCCTCCGATGCTCAAATGAGAGATCCACCTCGCCATTCTATCTTCCGAAACCGTATCATTCGTCCAGCATCATAACTACGCGGAGATCGCAGAGAAGGGGAGAACTTCCAGGAGCACAGCACATTGCGAAGAAATTGACGTGTCAACAATTGAGGAAGAATTGCCGTGCGTACTCAACCATTGTTTTCTTAATTCCAATTTCACCGTTTTCCTTTATCAGCAAAACCAATTTTGAACTTTGGTCCTACAAGTGCCGATCATTTCAAAAGTCAAGGACTACTATAGATAAAAACTACTGGAGAAAGATATGGGATACAATACCGTAGCCTGAATAAATGGTGTTTTCTTAATACCAGTAGAATGGGAGAAAATCGACTATAATTATTTGAAGGAGTGAACTTGAGAAAAATAACTCTAAACTCTTTTAAAGAGTTATTTTTCTCAGTTCCTCCTTCAAATAATTATAGTTCGATTTTCTCCATTCTACTGGTATTAAGAAACACCATTTATTCTGGCTACGTATTGTATCCCATATCTTTCTCTCAGTAGTTTTTATCTATAGTAGTCCTTGGACTTTTGAAATGATCGGCACTTGTAGACCAAATTCAAATTGGTTTTGCTGATAAGGAAAATGGTGAAATTGGAATTAAGAAACAATGGTTGAGTACATGCACGGCAATTTCTTCCTCAATTGTGACTACGGCAATTTCTTCGTCACTGTGCTGTGCTCCTGGAAGTTCTCCCCTTCTCTGGCGATCTCCGCGTAGTTATTGATGCTGGACGAATGATACGGTTTCGGAAGATATGAATGCGAAGGTGGATCTCTCATTTGAGCATCGGGAGGGACATGTTTAGCCGAGTCGTCACTAAATTTCGTGGCGGCGGCAGGCAGTGCCTGGAAAGGTAGATTTGGGAATGTAGTCTCTCTTGCTCTGTGAAAAAAACTTCAGGTATTTTCCTTCCGGGGCTATCTTTTCTGCGAGGGGAGTCTATCCTGCAAAAGTCAGAGATTCTGATGGCTTGTGTTCCTGCAGGATCTTGCCATACCCTTCATTGTCGGAAAAATAGCAAATCCTTAAAAAAAAAAAAAGAAAGTCCAAAAGCAAATCCCCTCATTGTTTTCAATTTGTTAGATCCTTTCATTCTGGGGTTCTTCAAATCTCTCGCTTAGACATAGTCCATGGAAAAATGGAAATGCGGTGCAATGGGCAAATTTCACCCTCGGACACGTCTGCAAACACAAATATGGCAAGGCAGTCAAAGAGAGCTTCTTCAGTCCCTGTTTTCTGGGTGTCTATAAGATTTCATACATAGCCTTAAAAAGGAATGTCATTACATTACATGCATCCGTGGTACGTGGGCCCCGAGGCGAAACAAGCCGATTTTGATTGAGGCAGATGCCTAAACTTCACAAGACCTGTTTTCAAATTCACCGGTTCACATGTTCCAATCTGTGTCTGTCGTATGACCAAATATGCCGGGACAGATTTTGAATTCTATGTGCCCTTTTGCCTGCGAGTGCACCTGCACAATATATATCCAGAACAACTGCAAAACCCCTCTCCTATCTCTCTCTCTCCTCTCTCAATTTATCTGATTTGATTTGTGCTCTCATCCTCCATAAATCTCCTCTCTCAGCAAGCCCAAAATCTCCAGAGACAATCCAAAACCCTAATCCCTCCTCTCTTTCCCCTTTGAATTTGTTGGGACTGCCTTCCCAACCCTTTTGTTGGGTTTTCTGGGCCATGCAGTGATGCCTTAACCTCAGACACCACCCCAAAGGCCAGACAAGAGAGGCCACGGCCACCGGAAGCACCGCCATTCTAGGGTTTGGATCCGATCACGGGTCGCGCTAGGTCATGAACGCGGTGTCCTGTTCTTCCGACGCGACATGCTCTGTGATCGGACCGTGCGCATTCATGTGCGGCGAGTGAGCTTCCTTCTGTGAAAAATTTCCGTGCTTTCCGGCGCAATGTCGGACGACATGCTGTTGCATCTCTCTTCCAATTCGTCCAACCAATCGGACCAGTCCACCAAGTTCGCGAAGCTCGAGGCTCGCTTGGTCGGCAAGGCCTCCTCGGCCGTCGCTTCGAGCTTGCCGCAGCAGCAGCGCCGCAAGCTCGGCCCTCGGTTTCTTCGGCTTTGAAATTCGCGAACGATTTGGCTGGGCAGTCGAGTTCCAGTGACTCCGATGATGATGTGAGCTTCTTTTACTCCCGTTTCTCTGTTGTGTAGGAGACCAACGCTGGCAATGGCTTTAATGATCTTGGCTCTTGTGCTAACTAAATGATCGTCTTGCTCAGCATTGCAAGTTATTTCGTTGAAATGAGATCCTTCTTAAGGTTGCTTGGGATTATCACTGAGCTCTTAGGTAGTTAGGCAGTTCTCATTTTGTGTAAAATAGTTGGAGATCATACCCATCTTAGTTGAGTTTCTTGTCAATAATGATTGATCGAGGCGTTACGCTCCTACAATGAACATGTCTAAAGGGTATAGTTGGTATGATATCTCAATTCTCTGCTAAGGTTGATTTGGACATGTGTGTATAAGAATATGGCGAAATTAAATGGGGACAGTCTCTTGCTTGGTTGTTGCCGATATTCTTGGCCTTAACAATGGTCTACTTTACGGAAACACTGCGAACCGTATGATCATTTGCAACTATTCTTTATGCTCTTTGATGAGGCGGTTTCGCAGTTTTCCAGTGGCAATTATTCTGCAGGAATTTTTGGTCATTATATCTCATATTCAATGGTTTGAGCTATTATGAAACCCAATCAATAGATAAACTATAAGCTGGTTTACTATGGAGGTCTGAGTAGAAGCGCGCAATACCGTGCTCCTCTTTAAAGGTACCTCGGTATGCCCTGTGGAAGGTTAGTATGGTTTTAGGCATAAGGAACTATTTTTTCTGTTGAAATGGTATTTCTTGGACATGGAACCACGGATAGAGTATGTTAAAACAATGCAATGATTTCACTCATTGCTCAGTAATTATCATGGCACGGGCTAGTGTAACAGCTACTGATGTTGATGCGTCTGCTTGCATAACTAGTGCATGCTTGTCTGCCACGTCATTTTGTTAGGGTGTCTCACATGCTTGTTTTGCATTGTGAGGAATCTATATGGATTTTGAAGGCATGCTGATATTTTTCTATGAAACAACATCATAGGCGTGCTACTGCTTTCTCATCTTTTTTAGTGGGTTAAGTGGGCCTGTGATCCAATTTGAAGTGATTTGTCAGCCTGAATATAGAATTGCCATTTTGTTTTACTCAATACCATCTTTCAATTTCCTTCTTATGCTAGATTGCAGGGGAGTTTCTTATACAAGCTAATACTCAGAAGCGGCAAAGGTTCAGGTGGATGATAGTTTAACTTTTTCGGAACCTGTTGAGGTAAGGCCTTGTCCATCAATGAAATTATTGAGTGTTGAATGTAAATCATTTTCTTCTGTCAAAACTTAAGTCACATTGTTCTGCTTTTACTCCCTTTCCTTCATATTGAAGTTTGGTTTTCCTTCTTTTTTCTCTTTTAGTTGTTGCATTGGTTCCACTCACCGAAAAGCTAATCACTTTTATGGACTTATTTGTGGACAAAGAAAGCTAATGGCTTGGTAATTATGACTCAGGCAGTTGATGGTTTGGCAAAGATGGTGGAAACTCTGGAAACCAAGGTTAATTTTGATGTCAGTAGGAAAAAACACGGTCGTGGTAGGTCACAATCTGGAAGGGGCCGTGGGTCTAGAGCTAATGATCAAATGAGATCACAAATCTCTGCATCAACGATTTCACCACTCAATGGACAGGTTGAGAACTCGTATCATAAAATGTGGTTTCAACCTGTTATTGTCACGTTCCTTGCAATTAGCACTCTCTAGCATTTCCATAGAATGCATAAAGCATGAACTGGTGTTCATTGAAGTGGATACTTTCTCATGGGCACTTGTGACATGATTGTTGTAGCACACTTGCTAAGTTTCGGTGCATGGGAACTGCCTCTGTAAGAATAGACAATCAAGCAACTTATGATGATTATTTGCATTCAAGTTCAACCTGCTGATATGAAAAAGGAGACAAATGCGGAGTGTCAACTCTGCCGTGATTAAACCAATGTCATGATGTGGATTGCACTTAGCTATAATTGGAGATGTGCGTAAATGTGTTTTTGTTATCTGAATGTCTATGATAGAGTATGGTTTATCCATGTTAGCTAATTCTGTTGATGTTTAACGGCATGAAGGTTTGGTTGAACAATTTCAAACAGAAAGTTCCAGGGCCCAGAGGAACAAAAACAAAACTTCAGTGATGTCATTGAATATCGGATAAAAGGGTGTTGATTACACCTATTAGCAAAGAAAAGTCAATCTTGATGTCATGTGGATGGTGAGTAGGAATAGTGTTGCATGTGTAGATTGTGAGAGGGCTTCGCTTAAATGAGTTTTATTTAGTGACTCTTTTCCAAAAATTACTTTAGTTCATACTGTTGCCTTTCTGCATTTTTCTAAATTATTGAAGGCTTTAAGAGGATTTTGGATATCTTTTAGAGCCTGGCAATTTTTCCTTAAACACATGTTAAATGATGTCATAGCAAATAATTACCTTTTCTGGTAAGTGCATTTTAAAGTAGCATGACAGGTCAACAGTGCAAAAAATTGCATTAATTGCATGCTCACTCATCTGCTTTAATTGCATATCCTTACACTTAGATATAAGTTGTGCCTTTCTGTTATGGTCAAATTGAGTATATCGAGGTGTAAGAGGAATCTTGTGCGAGTTTTAAAGGAGAATGTCAAGATAAGTGGACAGTGAGCATTAATAAATACTATCGATTTGTGTAAATACACATCATAACATGAAGGTGGGTAGAGTGTCTGAAGAACCTGTTGCAATCTCCTCTTCGCTCAATCTTTACAATTGAAATTAAGGGAAGAATCTGGCGTCTGCTAATTTTTTTTAATTTCTGTTAGAAGAATTCCTGAAGAGATTGATATTAGGAATATCGGGGCTCAGCTCCAACTAAGTGTTGCGCTTTCTGGAGATTTATGAAGAGAATTGGAAATAAAGGAAAAAGGGGGCTTCTTTGACATCTTTTCATCTGCAAAGAATTCTTGATGTGAAAACAGAGACAAAGGGCTAATTTTGATATTAGTTCTTGCTGACCACGTCCTATAGGAATCATCAAATCAATAGCAATAAGTCCAGTTTGAAGAGGCTCATTATTTTTGTTTCATGGTGGACTCCATGATATTCCGTCGTCAGTAAGCTGATAGTATTGTATATGATGACATGAATGAGCTGATGCTGCTTGCAGTGCTAAATATTCTATCTTTTGTAGGTTTTTCGCTGAACTAATCTGTGAGCAAACTTGTGTTCATCCTGTTTAGCTAGTTAATTGTTTTGTTTTATGAAAAGGAAATAATAATTAGTAACTAGTCATTTATCCTCATTTGCAGGATACTAAGCCTAAAGAGCAATTACAACACGACAGTCACTACTCTTCCGACGTAAGCTCTTTTCTTTTAATGTAATGTATGAGTTATATTGGGATATTGATTACTCTGCAAGTGGAACTGTTCCTTGCATATCCTTGGAGGATATAAAATGCCATCTAATACATCAGTTTGATAGATCACATTGTTTGGATCTCTGTATGCAACTTTTTAGCAGGAGGAGGTTTTATCTTTACGAGCGAAAGTGGCAGCATTGGAGGAGGATTTACGTAAATCACGAAAAGAGTCATCTGATTATCAGAATCTCTGCCGCCAATTAGAAAAGGTGTGGCATTTAGATCTTTAAGGGACTGCTGGAAAGAGGATAGTCACTAGGTGGAAGCATGATAGCAGTTGAAAGACCTCATCCAATTTCTCACCACCTCTGGACCTACCATCTGTTTTGAATAATTTTCACTCCTTTCTTATTGTTGAGGATTTCAATTTGGACAGGAACTTAAGGACCTTAAAGACTATGAGCAACAAACAAAGCCAAAGGTAGGAGATTCCCTGAGTTTGATCAAGGACTTGCTGTGTGTGTGTGTTTGAGGAATCACGTTTGGGTTTCTTTGCAAAAACGAGATATAGGCAATAGGCTTGGGTTACGTTTGACATCTTGAAATTGATAAGAAATGATTGTGCAGAGAATTTCAGTTTCGAGGTACTTTACAAATCACCTGAAGTTCTTCTATTATTACCTAAATGGGTCGAGGGATGCATTTTCCATTGTTGTTTTTTCTTGGCATGACTGCTTTGTCACTGGATTCTTCTCGTGCAAATCATGACATGTTGGATTACTGTTTCACTGGTTTTTATTCTCCTTATATGCAGAGAACTAAAATAATAGCTGACCTCTTGATATCAGTTTCAAAAGCTGAACGACAAGAAGCAAGGCTGAAAGTACGGCAGGATTCTTTGAGACTTGGCAATGTTGGTGTAACAAGGTACATATGTTGTATTTACTCGCGTGTGAATGATATTTGCTATTGAACTTGTTTCTAGAGCCTGAAAGATGTTGGCAAAGGATAAAAAAAAGCTTTTGAAAAGTTAAGATGTTTGAATTCACACCTAAATCATCAAATGCGATACCATTTAAGATGAAAAAAAGGAATGGTAGATCACAATCTCCATTTTCTTTTGGTTCCGTTCTCTCCTTTTGCTCGGAATATAATAGTATAGCATGAGGCCTAGTGACACACCAGACTGTTTTAAGTTCAGAAAGATGGACTTGTTTTGCACCTGACGTTGGGGGTCTTAAGCTGAATGCCTATTCTTCCGCTAGCCAGGTCACTGAAGAAAGCATATTAAAAGGGAGGTTTTACGGTTAAGCGCTCTTAGGGCATTAATTTATTCAACTATATGATTTCAAAATATTGAAAATGAGTCAAGTGGAGTATTAACACAGCGCGAGTTATTGAAACATCTGAAACTTAAACTTTTCACATTCCAAGTTCCATTAATTGTAGATTAGGAATACAATAACTATATTCCTAACACAAACTTCCGATAATGAAGTTCAATAGGAGAAAGCAAGCTTGAATTGCTATTTGATGGGTGAACTAACCTCTAATCTCATTTGGTTATTGTTCATTTGGTGTTTCCAATTTGTTATTTGTTGCAGAGCTGGAACTCTTATATCTGAAACGTGGGAGGATGGACAAGCGTTGAAAGATTTGAATGCTCATCTTGTATGTAGTGTTTCTTTCTTATGGATCTTCTTATCCCATCTTGCGGAAGCCTCTTGCGTATTTGCACTCATTTTGGTGACTGTTTCCTTCTCTTTTCCTTATTTCTCACTCTCTCTCGATTAGTTGTCTCATTGCACATGAATCTTGAAAGGAAAAAAATGGTTTTCTTGTAACTCTTGAGTGCGTAGTGAACAGGCATTTTCAGATTTAAACTTTTGCAATTGTCACCGTGAGTTCACATAAATGATCCAGTAGTGAATGCCGCATGACAGTGCAGCATAATACATATGTTGTCCAAGAATAGAAAGAAGTTAGGATGGAAGCTCGTGCCGCATTTAGCCATTTTAGTCTTTTTTTTTATCTCTATCTAAATTTACCAGCTTAGCTAAAAGAATTATGAAGCTCTAAAATACCTATACAAGTAGAATATACTATGTGCTAGTAAAAGAGCACCTTATGCCTGCTTCTAGTGAAACATTCTAACGCCCTTTTTGGCTTCATATAACGCATTAAAGTCTACTCATTAACCCCGTTTGAATGGAAATAGAATGCTAGGAAGACAGTTAACACTTGTGCCAGAGCCTGAGTTATTGCGGACACAAACTAAGAAAATTGACTTAAAGAAGTTTCGGAGTTTTTTAAATCTGTGGAGCTCAGTTCCCTTTACTTACCATGATCATCTTAGACATGACTGCATTTCTTTTTATACGCTTCTGTCACCTGCAAGTGGAATTTTTTGTCCTAATCCTTCTATGAATTTCATCAATTATGACAGAAAATTTCCCCTGGAATTTCATTGAGTTTCCCATGTGTTCATTTCTGTTCAA
>JAGVVM010010897.1:0-14931 GCA_019149425.1 Psidium friedrichsthalianum
GGGGGGGTGGGGGGGAGATATGGTTCCCCAACGGTTTTTTACTTTTAAATTGAGGGACAATTCCAATCCGTCACCAAAGGTTTGCAAACTTACTGGGCTGAAGTTTCGAACTAACTAGGGTCTCCCATAGCTTAGAATAAAACCCCACCAGACCTCGGCTCGAGAGGGGTGTGTAAACTTTTCACTTTTTTTGTGGGGGGGGGGGGAAAACTGTACAAGGAGAAGTTGTACTCGTCATTTGGTATTATGGCAAAGGCACGCTCATCAGCAACTTGGCATGTGAAAGATTCCAATTCAAAAGTGTGGCTTAGAAGCGGACAGAGAACTTCAAAAAATTAGAAAAAGGATGGGGCAATTGGCAATTTGGGGGGACCATTTCAAGAGCAATGGGGTTACTACAAAAAACCAATTGGCTAGAATTGAAAAAGGCAAAGAAAAAAACAAAACGGTTTAATTCTGTTGCTTTTCCCATTGCAGATTGAGGTGGTGGTTTTATTAAGGGATTGGAGGGGGAAAAAGGATTAATTGAGGTTTTGCGGTGGTCCAGTTGGAAAAAAAAAACAAAAAAACAAAAAAAAAAAACCTGTGCTGGGAACCCACCCAGAATCTAGGAAAAGGTGGGACCGATGGCTTAAACCCCACTAAAAACTTGTATTTTTTGTTGTGGTCAAATTGGTTTCCGTGCTTTTTTCTGGAGACAAATAAAAAAAAAAGGGGGAGGAAAGTGCAGGAAAAAAAAACACTTTGTAACGCACAAATTCTCAACTTCTTCAATACCCACTCACCATCAGTACGGAAAATACCACATTCAATCGACAGGAAACTGGTAACGTAAATGTCCCCCCCACGATAGCAATAAAACAGCCAGGACAATCCTCATAGAAAAAGTTATCCCGTAAACTGTCCAAACGCAAGGCAGAGCTCACTGCCGGGACTGCTAACTGCTCCAGTGAACCGGGGTTGTCGTCCATGGACTCAAAGGTTTAGGGTAGTTTGAGGAGATTGGCAGGGAGGAATCTTAAATCGAGAGGGGTGGGGCAGATGAGATAGTGACCCAAGAGGGATTCAGGAGGACATGCGGGGGTGAGAGTTGAAAGGCCAAAGACGAGATCGAAGTCCAGTTGGGGCTTAAGAGGGACAGGGCAGAGAGGGAGTCTAGGACTTGCGCCGACGCGCAATGAGGTGGTCGATGGACGAAAGTGCAGGCGGCGACAAAAGAAGGCGTAAGAGGTGTGGGGTTTTGGGGAGGTGAATTTGGGGGAATGAGAAGGGAAGCAGTTAGCAAGTGGATAATCTTTACTTAAGTCTTACTGCTAAGATTAAGAACCACTTAAATACCATCCTAAAACTATTGGTGTGACCCGGGTTCGAACACAAGTCGATTGTGGTGTAGTGCGATTATACTAAAGGCATGCACAATATTTCAAATCAATCAATGATCCAATAATTCAAAGAATTAAATCAAATTCCCCTTTTCACCAAACCTGCAAAACAAACGGTTAGCCATAAACTCCTCCCTTTATAACTCCTATTCTGCAAGACCATTTAACATTAGAATTCAACCAAGATTGTCAAACTAAGTATATTCTTTTTTCACAAAAATTTTCTAGCCTAAGTTCTCTTAATTTTTTGGAAAAATTTAATTGTTCCCCAGTGAAGTCGCCAAGAAGTCACAACCTAAAATTCGAAATTTATCAATCTTAGTTAATAGATTACCAAATTAATTAATTAGATCAATTAATTTAGCTCGAACTCTCCCAAGTTCTATCAAATCGTGACTTACGATTCAAATGATTATCTTACAAAAAAATTTTAAATTTTCGGAGCAGCCATTAATTATTTTTTAGTAGGTCGATTCGAAACCTAAGTAAATTAGTGGGAGAACTAAATTACTTTTACGAAGTTCGGGACTTGGTTACATTAATTTTTCAACTAATACCCTTTCGGTACCAATTTCATGGAAAATGTTCAACTTGGCAATTTTGATGAATTCTCACTTAAAATTCAAATGTGCAATTTTTTTAGGATTTTTTTATGGATTTTTTATGGATGAAAATTTAAAACTCAAGTTGCAAAAATTAAAAGATAATTACTACTATTTCTTTCGAATTAACTTTTAATTTAAAACCTGATAGATCAACCCTAAAATCGAAATACTCGTTATGGAAATAATTCTGTCTAAAGCCTGATAGATCAACTTATTTTCATGTATGCAGTTGCGGATTAGGAAATTTCCTAATCGATCACATCTTGAAATATTTTTGGGGTATCCTTGAGTATGTTCAGAGAATTTTAATTATCACAAGATTATCGCAAAGATTCCGAAATATTCACATCAAATCACAATCTTTGCAATTCAAACAAAAGATATACTTGCAAGAAAGAATATATATATATATATATATATATATATATATATATTTGATGTTTGATATTGACATGCAATCTTTCAAATTAAACAATCAAGATATATTGCAAGAAATATTCAGAATTCTTTCAATTTCCAAATTTAAGGTAAGTGAATATCTTAATCTTGCAACACGATTTTTTATATATGCAAATTCAATCAATCAATTTATTGCAATCAAACATTTTCAATAATCCAAATTAGGTAATTTACCTAAATTGCAAGATTTTCCTTTCGAATTTCGATTTTTGTGCCAAGCTTGACGACCAAGTTTCAACTCTTCGGATTAGCCCGAGATGTTCTACACGCACGGCTGGACTTGTGGGAGGCTCGGGATGGTCCGAACGCGTGGACGGACTTGTTCTTGGACCGAACAATTAGAGCTCAGCTACGGATCTTCGGATGGGACTCGCACGACGTGAGAAGGACACGTTGAGGCATGCACCGACAGCTCACAGCTTGACGGACGTCAAAACAGGCCACCAATTCCACTGGCTTTGGTTTGCTGGCACGTTTTTTTTTTCTCAATTTTCGTGGCCTCCCTTTTTGATTCGATCAATACCTGCAATCACAAAGAAGAAAAAGAGAAAGCTTTGTCGTTGGAACTCCTCGGTTGATGCTGGTCATGCACAGACTTTCTTTTTCCCCTTCTTGGCCTTGTCTTCTTTGGCCTTTGTGCAGAACGTGAATATTCTTTTTGTCTCCACCTTTGGACTTCTCTTGTTTCCTTCACGAACTCTTCTCCTTGTGCAGAATCGTGGTTGTCCCTTGGACGTCCTCTTCTCTTTGGTGTAGAATCGTGGTTGTCCCCTTGGACGTCCTCTTCTCTTTGGTGTAGAATCGTGGTTGTTCCTTGGACGTCTATGTGATGGAGACGTATCCGCCGAGAGGAGAAAAGAAGCCTCCCTCTCTCTTTCACTCCCTCGTAGAATCCCACGAGCAGAACTTTTTCTCTCAGGCCGTATATGACATTTGTGTGGCCTCCATTGGCCTCCCTGGAGCACGGATGAAAACCACTACGAAGATCCCTCTCTCTCTCGTGTTTGCTCTCCATAATTTTTTTTTTTTTTGAATTTTTCTGAGCTTTTCTTCTCTTTTATATTGTCCCAAAGACAATCCTTAAGAATATGTTAAAGCTGTATACGGACGAGGATTTGATGGAGCAATCCAGAAGATTTTATTTTCCTTCGAAAAGCTTTCCTTTTTTGCACAATATTACGATCGAGTACTTGCCTTGCCTCTATTATATTTATTCCCAAAACAGCCAGGCATGTATGATATACTATGGGTCCACGGAAATTATCCGGCCACAATTTTGTTCAAACCTTACTTTCCGCCATGTCGAATTTATATACCACGGGTTTTTCTTAATTAAGAGATTCAATTAAGTCCATCTACCGCTCGGCCCAAATAAAAAAAAAATGCAATGCATGATTGACACAAAAAATAAAAAATAAAAATAAACGTGAATGATGAATTACTTTTGATAGGAACTAAAATTTAACTCCCTATTTTTTTATGCAAATGAATGAATAAAAGGATATTCAAAATTTAGGTGTCAACAACGAGTGCCTCCTGAAGTACTTGGCAAGGAGGGAGTTCTCGTTACGGAGAGTCCCCCTTCACGTTGTCCGGCAACCCCCTTCGTCAACTCCATGCTTATCTCCGCCGCCCCGTTCGCAAACTCCTTCATGTGGTCCACCACGTTCTCGATCTCCGCCAGAATTCACATTTATCAATCACCACTTAAGTCTATTAAGTGTAACCTGTTCAACAGATCGAGGATCGTTGTATCAGAAGAACTTACATCAGCTTGATTTAATTTTGATTGTTTAATTTCGGTTACAATCCCAATTCGTCGACGGAACTCACAAGTTTTAGAAGGCGAAAGATTCCAAAAATTAGACTCTCCAATGATAGCTTCGTTAATGATGACGCACACCGAGTTTTCGACGAAATGCACAAATGGACGCCATTTCCACGCTTCGCCACACGTAACATGAGTTAGAGCGTGATGTCCGAGACCCGTTCCGCCTCAATCAGTGATCACCCACAGGACACGGACGCGGCCAGCCACGTGAATATCACCATCAGGCCATTACAATTGTTCCGACGGATGTCCTGCTTCTCAAATCTCAAAGCCTTCTCTTCGACGCAACTCCATCCTCTTCCATTTTATTCGCACGTGTTCGGCTTATCCTTGGTCGATGGTCGCTACATCTTTGTGTAGGCGGAGTTAGGTTAGAGGATCGCCCCCACACCTTCCAGTCAAAAGACTGAGCGAGCAGCTAATACACTGCTCCAGCTCCATCCGTGAGGCTATACAAAACGCCAAACCCTCCTTGAAATTCTCGTCGAGTTGTCACCCAATCATTAGACAAGCTTGTCTGCGTTCGAGTGATCAAATCCGCCACGGCTGGCCAAAATTTCCCCACCCAGTCCCTTTGCTTACGCTCTATTCGCCCGGCTTCTGATAAGGTGCAATTTGATGTTATCCAAGGACAATCGACGGGGCCATTTAACTTGATCTCCACCCATTGATAAAATCACATGATAACGTTCCACCGACAAGTCCGATTTTCAATATGCAAGAGTCTGAAAAAAAAAAATCTTATTTCCTATTTGAAACCCAAAAATATATATCATTGTCTCTTATTCCGACGCAATTAAGGATATCAAGGATTATATTTTACTATCCCGGATTTGATCAGGCTCTATCCCTCACCAGAATATGCAAGATTTTCTGCCATACTATATCCATGAGTTTAGTCAAATCTCAAACCATCGCGAGCTCGATCCAATTAATTGAATTTAGAATTATCCCCTCGCATTCGTCTGCTGCTGGTTCGACTAAAAATGCACATCCAAGGCATAAATGCTAAAATTAATGAGGAAAAATGATTTGATTATTTTTTTCTTTTGTAGAAACTAAGGTTAGTCCCTGATTTTTTTTTATGTAAAATAAATGACTAAAAATTTTGTCAGAACTTAGGTGCCAATAGGCACTAGGCAAGAAAAAAAATAGGTTTAAAGGTAAATTAACACAATTGTAATAGGTTTAGGTCTTTTTTTGGTTAATTTCCCATGGAAATGGAGAAGATGATAAACATTCCACTCTCAAGCATTTTGTAAATAATGTCCAGTACCGTGATCATTACGTAAGTACTCCAAATAAGCTTAATAAACTATCCTTGATTTCCTTAAAGCCAACCAACTTCTACTGCTTCAGTCCTTTTGGTACAACGATTCACATACCTTCAAGCAGATTGGACATCTTTCCTCGGGCTACTTCGCACTTTCCTTATTGCTGATCCTCCAGAGGATTTTCAACAGTTCGATTGAAGAGTACAAAGTCTCGGAAACTGTTTCCCACGTGGATCATCGCGTATGATTCAGTTTTAAACAGATGAAGAACTCAAAAAATTGGGTTTGCAGGGAATTCAAAACGCCCAGTCAAGTTCGAAATTTTTCCAAAAACGCAACACTGTTATTGCCGTCGATTGCCTCGAGCAGGACTTGACTCATTTCTTCCTTTATCGAAGAGTCGTGCACAAGACTTGCAAGGTGATGGAGTAACTGATCATGATTGTCGAACATCCCTCTCATTGTGCCACGGTACTTGGTTGTGACGTCAAATCCTTCGCAATTGGTTTGGAACTTTCGTGGCCGGAGATTGAATAACTAGGACTCTCTCATGGCTTAGAATAATAATCCAGATATCGTCTCGAGAGTTTATCTTAACTTTTTCTTAATTTTCAGATGTGGACAAGGATGAATTTTTTAACTTGTTAGTGCTAGTATGCCAAAGTATTTGTATCATCAGCAACTCAGTATTGGAACGACCCAATTCACGTGTGCCAGATTGATAGAGAAGTTGAAACATAGAAGATCAGATTGCATTGACATCAGCATGTCAACTACGATAGCCATATGAAACAGAATGAGTTGGTAAGTTGTTTTTCCCAATAGGAGATTTGAGGTGATTTGAGTTAAGAACGAGGAAATTAATGGTGTGCGTAGCTGTTGGAAAATCTGTACTGACTCGAATATCGAAGGACAAATGCTTAACCACAAAGACATTTCTTTTTGTCAATGTTTATCTGCTTTGTGGAGAAAAATATGACATGTGCTTGAGTTCTGGCATCTATAAATAGGCATCATTTCGAGGCAATTGTTCGCATCCATCAGAGCACTTGAGAGTAGGTAAAAGAGAGGCAGAAGAAAACCGAAATGACGAATAGGGCTTGGCTTTCCGCCAGTTTGGCACTCTTGGCTCTGGCGCTGTCCTTCGCTGACGCCTATGACTCAACTCCCCTGCAGGACATCTGTGTAGCAGCCAGTGAACCCTTCGATGCTTGTAAGCTTGTCCTTCCCTTCCTTGGTAGAACTCTCCGAATTAATACATTTTCGCTTGATTCCAGAGTAGGCCTCTGATACTCTTACTGGGTGCACTGGGGAAGCTCATTGGGCACCACGATTGTTTTAAAGAAGACATGGAGTACACTAATTTCATACAAAACGGACAATTATTTACAAACAAGATAACATCTCTTGTTTTAGGCGCTGCCTTTTTGTATCCTAGGATGTGCCTCAAAGGTATATGTCAGCAACGGTATCCTCTTAACAGAAACTCCTCTCTATGCAGTGTTCGTGAATGGAAAGTTCTGCAAGAACCCCACTCTTGCCACAGTGGACGACTTCGTCTTTTCTGGCCTCCATGTTCCTAGAAGCACGGCCAATCCGTTGGGCTCCACAATCACCCCGGTGTTCGCAGACCAGCTACCAGGACTCAACACTCTCGGCGTTTCCACTGCTCGTCTTGACTTTGGAATAGGTGGTTTAAATCCTCCTCACATTCACCCTCGTGGCTCCGAGATTTTCCTCGTCCTAGAGGGCACCCTCTATGCAGGCTTTGTCACGTCCAACGCACTAAACAATACTCTCTTCCAGAAAGTCCTCCAGGCTGGAGATGTCATAGCTTTCCCACAAGGGCTGATTCACTTCCAGCTCAATGTTGGAGACACCAATGCAGTCGCGATGGCCTTTTTTAACAGCCAAAACGTAGGACTCGTCACGGTTGCTAATGCCCTGTTCAATGCGAAACCTCCTATTTTCCCTGAGGTACTGGCAAAGGGGCTCCAGGTGGATGAGGACTTTGTTGTGAAACTTCAGAAGAAGTACTGGTTCTACAATTTACCTATCTGATAATGGCATCATCTCTGTGTACTTGATTAATAAAACTTTTAAGTCTTCTGACGAAGTTCCTAGTTCAAGTACGAAGAAAGTTTCCTTCTGTGACATCTTATATTGATTTCAGTAAAATAAGAGAAAAAGCTCTCAGCCGTTTGAGAGCATAAAGGAGAACAGAACACAGAGACCAAACAAACTCCACCGACGCAGTAGCGAGCCACCCAGAAATCGACACTCGCTTACCTCTCTCTCTCTGCCACTTCGTGCATCCCCCGACATACTCCCACATTCACGAAGAGCAGGAGCTTTTGCGGCGGCTGCGGCCGAGGAAGAAGAAGAAATTTCTGCCAGACTCTGAAACCAATGCTTCTCCACCCACGTCTTCTTCTTCTCCGTCCAGGTCGCTTCCGTACAGTTATTCCTACCATGGGCGCCGGGTAGCTACTGCTTCCTTGCGCATTAAATCGGGGGCTGGATCCCATTTGGCCGAGTTTACATCTTTGTGTAGCCGGAATTAGGTCAGAGGATCGCCGCAACACCGTCCATTCAAAAGACTGTGCGAGCAGCTAATACACGGGTCCAGCTCCATCCGTGGGGCAATACAAAACTCCAAACCCTCTTCGAATTTCTCATCGAGTTGTCTCCCAATTATTAGCTAAGCTTATCTGCGTTCAAGTGATCAAATCCGCAACGGCTGGCCGAAATTTCCCCACCCAGTCCCTTTACTTATGTTTTATTCCCCCAGCTTCTGGTAAGGTGCAATTTCACGTTATTCAAGGACAATCGACGGGGCCAGTTAAGTTGATCTCCACCCATTGATAAAATCACATGATAACATTCCACCGACAAGTCCGATTTTCAATATGCAAGAGTCTGAAAAAAATATCTTATTTCCTATTTGGAAACCCAAAAATATATATCATTATCTCTTATTCCGACGCAATTAAGGATATCAAGGATTATATTTTATATCTTTTGATCAGGCTCTATCCCTCACCAGAATATCGGACTTTCGTCAATAATATCCATGAGTTTATCAATCTCAAACCATCGCGAGCTCGATCCGATTAATTGAATTTGAATTATCCCCTCGCATTCATCTGCTGCTGGTTTGACTAAAAATACACATCCAAGGCATAAATGCTAAAATTAACGGGGAAAATTGATTTATTTGTTTTTTTTAGAAACTAAGGTTAGTCCTTGAGCTTTTTTTTGGGAAAATAAATGACTGAAAAATTTGTCAGAATTGAGGTGTTTAGGCACTAGGCAAGAAAAAAAAGGTTGGAGGCTGAAGTAACACAATTGTAATAGGTTTAGGTCTTTTTTTTGGTTAATTTCCCATGGAAATGGAGAAGATGATATACATTCCACTCTCAAGCATTTTGTAAATAATATCCAGTACCGTGCTCATTACGTAAGTACTCCAATAAGCTTCATAAACTATCCTTGATTTCCTTAAAGTCAACCAACTTCTACTGCTTCAGTCCTTTCGGAGAGAGATTCACGTGGGTGGAGAAGCATTGGTTTTGAGTTTGGCAGAAATTTCTTCTTCTTCCTCGGCCTCAGCCGCCGCAAAAGCTCCTGCTCTTCGTGAATGTGGGAGTATGTCGGGGGATGCACGAAGTGGCAGAGAGAGAGAGGTAAGCGAGTGTCGATTTCTGGGTGGCTCGCTACTGCGTCGGTGGAGTTTGTTTGGTCTCTGTGGTTCTGTTCTCCCTTTATGCTCTCAAACGGCTGAGAGCTTTTTCTCTTATTTTACTGAAATCAATATAAGATGTCACAGAAGGAAACTTTCTTCGTACTTGAACTAGGAACTTCGTCAGAAGACTTAAAAGTTTTATTAATCAAGTACACAGAGATGATGCCATTATCAGATAGGTAAATTGTAGAACCAGTACTTCTTCTGAAGTTTCACAACAAAGTCCTCATCCACCTGGAACCCCTTTGCCAGTACCTCAGGGAAAATAGGAGGTTTCGCATTGAACAGGGCATTAGCAACCGTGACGAGTCCTACGTTTTGGCTGTTAAAAAAGGCCATCGCGACTGCATTGGTGTCCTCCAACATTGAGCTGGAAGTGAAATCAGCCCTTGTGGAAAGCTATGACATCTCCAGCCTGGAGGACTTTCTGGAAGAGAGTATTGTTTTAGTGCGTTGGACGTGACAAAGCCTGCATAGAGGGTGCCCTCTAGGACGAGGAAAATCTCGGAGCCACGAGGGTGAATGTGAGGAGGATTTAAACCACCTATTCCAAAGTCAAGACGAGCCAGTGGAAACGCCGAGAGTGTTGAGTCCTGGTAGCTGGTCTGCGAACACCGGGTGATTGTGGAGCCCAACGGATTGGCCGTGCTTCTAGGAACATGGAGGCCAGAAAAGACGAAGTCGTCCACTGTGGCAAGAGTGGGGTTCTTGCAGAACTTTCCATTCACGAACACTGCATAGAGAGGAGTTTCTGTTAAAGAGGATACCGTTGCTGACATATACCTTTGAGGCACATCCAGGATACAAAAGGCAGCGCCTAAACAAGAGATGTTATCTTGTTTGTAAATTATTGTCCGTTTTGTTTGAAATTAGTGTACTCAATGTCTTCTTTAAAACAATCGTGTGCCCAATGAGCTTCCCCAGTGCACCCAGTAAGAGTATCAGAGGCCTACTCTGGAATCAAGCGAAAATGTATTAATTCGGAGAGTTCTACCAAGGAAGGGAAGGACAAGCTTACAAGCATCGAAGGGTTCACTGACTGCTACACAGATGTCCTGCAGGGAGTTGAGTCATAGGCGTCAGCGAAGGACAGCGCCAGAGCCAAGAGTGCCAAACTGGGGAAAGCCAAGCCCTATTCGTCATTTCGGTTTTCTTCTGCCTCTCTTTTACCTACTCTCAAGTGCTCTGATGGATGCGAACAATTGCCTCGAAATGATGCCTATTTATAGATGCCAGAACTCAAGCACATGTCATATTTTCTCCACAAAGCAGATAAACATTGACAAAAAGAAATGTCTTTGTGGTTAAGCATTTGTCCTTCGATATTCGAGTCAGTACAGATTTTCCAACAGCTACGCACACCATTAATTTCCTCGTTCTTAACTCAAATCACCTCAAATCTCCTATTGGGAAAACAACTTACCAACTCATTCTGTTTCATATGGCTATCGTAGTTGACATGCTGATGTCAATGCAATCTGATCTTCTATGTTTCAACTTCTCTATCAATCTGGCACACGTGAATTGGGTCGTTCCAATACTGAGTTGCTGATGATACAAATACTTTGGCATACTAGCACTAACAAGTTAAAAATTCATCCTTGTCCACATCTGAAAATTAAGAAAAAGTTAAGATAACTCTCGAGACGATATCTGGATTATTATTCTAAGCCATGAGAGAGTCCTAGTTATTCAATCTCCGGCCACGAAAGTTCCAAACCAATTGCGAAGGATTTGACGTCACAACCAAGTACCGTGGCACAATGAGAGGGATGTTCGACAATCATGATCAGTTACTCCATCACCTTGCAAGTCTTGTGCACGACTCTTCGATAAAGGAAGAAATGAGTCAAGTCCTGCTCGAGGCAATCGACGGCAATAACAATGTTGCGTTTTTGGAAAAATTTCGAACTTGACTGGGCGTTTTTGAATTCCCTGCAAACCCAATTTTTTGAGTTCTTTCTCTGTTTAAAACCGAATCATACGCGATGATCCACGTGGGAAACAGTTTCCGAGACTTTGTACTCTTCAATCGAACTGTTGAAAATCCTCTGGAGGATCAGCAATAAGGAAAGTGCGAAGTAGCCCGAGGAAAGATGTCCAATCTGCTTGAAGGTATGTGAATCCGTTGGACCAAAGGACTGAAGCAGTAGAAGTTGGTTGGCTTTAAGGAAATCAAGGATAGTTTATGAAGCTTATTTGAGTACTTACGTAATGATCACGGTACTGGACATTATTTACAAAATGCTTGAGAGTGGAATGTTTATCATCTTCTCCATTTCCATGGGAAATTAACCAAAAAAGACCTTAACCTATTACAATTGTGTTAATTTACCTTTAAACCTATTTTTTTTCTTGCCTAGTGCCTATTGGCACCTAAGTTCTGACAAATTTTTTAGTCATTTATTTTACATAAAAAAAAATCAGGGACTAACCTTAGTTTCTACAAAGAAAACAATAATCAAATCATTTTTCCTCGTTAATTTTAGCATTTATGCCTTGGATGTGCATTTTTGTCGAACCAGCAGCAGATGAATGCGAGGGGATAATTCTAAATTCAATTAATTGGATCGAGCTCGCGATGGTTTGAGATTTGACTAAACTCATGGATATAGTATGGCAGAAAATCTTGCATA
Organism: Psidium friedrichsthalianum; assembly: GCA_019149425.1. NCBI lineage: Eukaryota > Viridiplantae > Streptophyta > Magnoliopsida > Myrtales > Myrtaceae > Psidium > Psidium friedrichsthalianum. Next base: position 11,933 of record JAGVVM010010897.1, read on the forward strand.
TTCTGGTGAGGGATAGAGCCTGATCAAATCCGGGATAGTAAAATATAATCCTTGATATCCTTAATTGCGTCGGAATAAGAGACAATGATATATATTTTTGGGTTTCAAATAGGAAATAAGATTTTTTTTTTTCAGACTCTTGCATATTGAAAATCGGACTTGTCGGTGGAACGTTATCATGTGATTTTATCAATGGGTGGAGATCAAGTTAATGGCCCCCGTCGATTGTCCTTGGATAACATCAAATTGCACCTTATCAAAGCCGGGCGAATAGCGTAAGCAAAGGACTGGGTGGGGAAATTTTGGCCAGCCGTGGCGGATTTGATCACTCGAACGCAGACAAGCTGTCTAATGATTGGGTGACAACTCGACGAGAATTTCAAGGAGGTTTGGCGTTTTGTATAGCCTCACGGATGGAGCTGGAGCAGTGTATTAGCTGCTCGCTCAGTCTTTTGACTGGAAGTGTGGGGGCCCACACCCCCTACGGGGAGACCTCTACCTAACTCCGCCTACACAAAGATGTAGCGACATCAGACCAAGGATAAGCCGAACACGTGCGAATAAAATGGAAGAGGATGGAGTTGCGTCGAAGAGAAGGCTTTGAGATTTGAGAAGCAGGACATCCGTCGGAACAATTGTAATGGCCTGATGGTGATATTCACGTGGCTGGCGCGTCCGTGTCCTGTGGGTGATCACTGATTGGGCGGAACGGGTCTCGGACATCACGCTCTAACTCATGTTACGTGTGGCGAAGCGTGGAAATGGCGTCCGATTTGTGCATTTCGTCGAAAACTCGGTGTGCGTCATCATTAACGAAGCTATCATTGGAGAGTCTAATTTTTAGAATCTTTCGCCTTCTAAAACTTGTGAGTTCCGTCGACGAATTGGGATTGTAACCGAAATTAAACAATCAAATTAAATCAAGCTGATGTAAGTTCTTCTGATACAACGGATCCTCGATCTGTTGAACAGGTTACCTTAATAACTTAAGTGGTGATTTGATAAATGTGAATTCTGGCGGAGATCGAGAACGTGGGTGGACCACATGAAGGAGTTTGCGAACGGGCGGCGGAGATCAGCATGAGTTGACGAGGGGTTGCCGACAAACGTGAAGGGGACTCTCCCGTAACGAGACTCCCTCCTGCCAAGTATTCAGGAGGCACTCGTTGTTGACACCTAAATTTTGAATATCCCTTTTATTCATTCATTTGCATAAAACTAGGGAGTTAATTTTTAGTTCCTTCAAAAGTAATTCATCATTCACTTTTATTTTATTTTTTTATTTTTTCTCTGTGTCCAATCATGCTTCATTTTTTTTATTTGGGCGAGCGTAGATGGACTTAATTGAATCTCTTAATGTTAAGAAAACCCCGTGGTAATAATAAATTCGGGGGGACATGGCGGAAAGTAGGTTTGAACAAAATGGTGGCCGGATAATTTCCGTGGACCCATATATATTCATACATGCTGGCTGTTTTTGGGAATAAATATAATATGGCAAGGCAGTACTCGATCGTAATATTGTGCAAAAAAGGAAGCTTTCGGAAGAAAATCAAAATCTTCTGGATTGCTCCATCAAATCTCGTCCGTATACAGCTTTAACATATTCTTAAGGATTGTCTTGGACATATAAAAGAGAAGAAACTCAGAAAATTCAAAAAAAAAAAATTTGGAGAGCAAACACGAGAGAGAGAGGGGAAAAAATCTTCGTAGTGGTTTTCATCGTGCTCCAGGGAGGCCAATGGAGGCCACAACAAATGGTCATATGAGGCCTAGAGAAAAGTTCTGCTCGTGGGAAATTCTACGCTAGGGAGTGAAAGAGAGAGGAAGGCTTCTTTTTCTCCTCCGTCGATACGTCTCCATCACATAGACTCCAGAAAACCACGATTCTACACCAAAAGAAGAGACTCTCTGAAGGGGACAACCTACGATTCTACACCAAAGAGAAGAGGACGTCCAAGGGACAACCACGATCCTGCACCAGGAGAAGCGTTCGTGAAGGAAACAAGAGAAGTCAAAGGTGGAGACAAAAAGAATATTCACGTTTCTGCATAAGGCCTAAGAAGACAGGCCAAGAAGGGGAAAAAAAAGTCTGTGCAATGACCAGCATCAACCGAGGAGTTCTCACGACAAAGCTTTCTCTTTTTCTCTTTGTGATTGCAGGTATTGATCGAATCCAAAAAGGGAGGCCACGAAAATTGAGAAAAATGAAAAACGTGCCAGCAAACCAAAGCCAGTGGAATTGGTGGGGGCCTGTTTGACGTCCGTCAGCTGTGAGCTGTCGGGCTGCCTTCAACGTGTCCTTCTCACGTCGTGCAGAGTCCCATCCAAGATCCGTAGCTGAGCTCTAATTGTTCGGTCCAAGACAGTCCGTCACGCGTTTCGACCATACCCGAGCCTCCCACAAGTCCAGCCGTGCGTGTAGAACATCCTCGGGCTAATCCGAGAGTTGAACTGGTCCCGTCAAGCTTGGCATAAAAAAAAAAATCGAAATTCGAAAGGAAAATCTTGCAATTTAGGTAATTCCTAATTTGGATTATTAAAAATGTTTGATTGCAATAATTGAGTGATTGAATTTGCATATATAAAAAATCGTGTTGCAAGATTCGATATTCACTTACCTTAAATTTGGAATTGAAAGAATTCTGAATATTTCTTGCAATATATCTTGATTGTTTATTTGAAAGATTGGCATGTCAATATCGAAACATCAAATATATATATATATCTATATATATATAATATATTCTTTCTTGCAAGTATATCTTTGTTTTTGATTGCAGATTGTGATTTGAATGTGAATATTTCGGAATCTTTGCGATAAGCTTGTGATAATTAAAATTCTCTGAAGCATACTCAAGGATACCCCAAAAATTTGATAATTAATGGACTCCATACATTAACTAATTTTTGTGTTTTCTATTTTTTTTATTGTATTTCTTTATTAGATTTGATGCTTTTTTATAGTTTAAATTTTTTTGTTTTATATATATTTGATT